>ML826214.1:34569-69798 GCA_009831015.1 Picea engelmannii
TCTCGCATATGGGATTAAGGTTAGATGATAATTTGAAGCATATGACCTCATTGCTATAGTATTAGTGATAACTATATGGTATTTTGGCTTTCTTATAGACAATATTTAGGGTGAATCGTTTCTAACAACTTAAGACATCTAGAGGCATTTGGAAGGAGTGGAAATATGTCCCCTTACAAACCATTTGTTGGTTATTTCAAAAGGTCTTTGTCTCTTGCTTTTGGAAAAAGGGGTTTCTTTCCTACATAGTATTAGTGAGTCCAATATTTATTTTTAAATTTTGTTTGCAACTAGAATAGTCTAGGTATAATTAATATTTTGTTTTTCCTGAGAAAAATAAAAAAATTGTAACTTTTATTTCATCCGAAGAGAAAAGAAAATTACATTCTATGGAATACATGTAACCATGTATTTCACTGAACATTTGAGAAACGATTGGCCCAACAAACCATAAAATAGTGCAGCGATGCTAGAAGAAAAGCATCGTCCATACTAGTTTATACAAAAGTTATCGAAAGTCAGGTTCCAGAATCCTTTACTTTTTGTGATCACAAAAAATATACCGAAATAGAACTAGGAATGTGCCAAGGTACAATTAATAATTTAGGTACAACAAAATGTAATTTTTTTCAAGTACTTAGCTTTGGAACTTGAGTGCTCTATGACCTCATTATTATAGTCTTAGTGATAACTATATGGTATCTTGACTTTCTTATAGACACTATTTAGGGTGAATCATTTCTAACAACTTAATACACCTAGAGGCATTTGGTAGGAGTGGAAATACGTTCCCTTACAAACCACCCGTTGGTTATTTCAAAAGGTCAAGTTTTATCTCTTGCTTTTGGAAAAAGGGGTTTCTTTCCTACCTAGTATTAGTGCATGTAGTATTTATTTTTAAATTTTGTTTGCAACTAAATAGTCTAGGTATAATTAATATTTTTTTTCCTAAAAATAAAATGTAATTTTTATTTCATCCGAAGAGAAAAGAAAATAACATTATATTGACTACATGTATTTGAGTGATCATTTTATAAATTATTGGCCCAACAAACTAGACATGGTAGTAAAAAATCATAAATAGGTCTAGGAAAAAATTAGGGTTAGGGTAAATTTTCACATGACATATGAAGGTTAATTATTAAACCTCATTCTAGTGCCTTTGAGACACAAACCCTAATTGACTTGGAAGAATATCATTATCCCAAATTCGTTCACAAAGTTTCAAAGGTCACTATTGATGTATTTAGAATCAGACATGTACTTCCACATTGGATGGGTCTCTAGAATGTGGAACTCATCCGTAATGCCCCTCAAAACCTTAGAAAATTCACTTGATAAAGTGATTATTAAGTGAATATACTTTTTAATTAATGTGATATTAATTAAGTTAAATGCCTAAGTGGGCATTAGTAACTTAAGTGAGTTTATTAAGTCCTAGTGATTAGATTTAATGTGAACATCAGATTATACCTCAGTCCTTTATCACTTTAGAGGAGATCTAGGGTTTTGGACTTAGGGTAAACTCGATGCAATTAAAGGCAGCCTAGGTGAGAGGATGAGACTCACAAAGACCACATATGAGGAAAGAGGAATTATTTTTTCATGTTCTTGTGTCACACAAAATAAGGAGAGTTCAGGGGAAACAAGGGAGATAACAACTAGGTGGGATAGGCTATTGTTGAATTTTATTCCTCTGATAGAAAATAGACAAAAGAGCCATCGAAAGGATGTGGAGTTGTAGGGTGAACTGAATTTTGCTGATAAGATCTGGAATATGGCCCAATCATGGAGTTGTTAAAGAGATAATTGTCGACTGATATGAAGTGTTGGGCATGTGACAATAGAGGCAAACACAGATGTATGGGAGAGTGTATGCACATGAGAAAGTAGATGAGACAGGTAATTAGTGGATGAAGTTAGGGGGAGGACCACAGGTCTGCAAAGGATGAAGGATAACAATGGGCACTCCGATCTATAGGCATTAATCTATGTGGGGTTGTTGAAGAATCGAAGGTGTTGGTGTAGAAAGGGATCGAAGGACGTAGGAGAAGAAGTCAGGGATTCATGGGTTGTTGAGTAGAGTGAGCAGGGGTGATGCAGCCCCCCTACTCCTCTATAGAGCATCGTGACCTCCCGATCAAAGGATCTATGATTCTTGAGTCTGATGACTCTCTAAAACTTTAATGGCTTCCTTCTAAGATACCAGATCTAATAAATACGCAGAACATAAATAAAATTCTAGGAATGGCAGAATAACAATAATATAACCAACATAATCATCCACAATAACACATAAATAATATGAGAACAACAACTGAAATAGCACTTTGATTTAGAAAGAAATGTTCACAGGCCTCTTCGAGGGGGCAACCTCGAGTCGAGCAACACTTTGTTACAATAATCTCCAAGCTAGGGTTTTCATACCCTCGACCCTTATTTATACTAAATATGTCTATTAAGAGAAGAATCTAGAGGAAGATCTTTCTAGAAGCAAAATATTCTATTAGGTCTTCTTACATCCACCTTGTTCTATTTTATTGAAGGGCCTTATTAATATTGACCTTTATTACATCCGAATACATTAATCTACCTATGTGTGGGTTAGGACCTTAACATGTCCACCCCCTTAAAAAGAACATTTTCCTCAAGGCTTGAGATGTGGAAATTGTTGTAGAATGGTAGTTCGTTCCCAAGTGGCCTCTGCTGGAGTCATATTTTTCCACTCTACTAGCACTTCCTTGATAGTTCTCTCACGCAGGCAACACTCACGGTGATCCAAAATTGCTTTTGGATATAGCCAAATGGTTCCTTCTTCATCTAACTCTGGAAGGTTGGTTTGAATTTGGCACCTGGTTCCAATCACCTTCTTCAAGCATGAAACATGAAAAACAGGATGTAGCTTCGATTGACTGGGCAGAGCTAACTGATATGCGTCTTGTCCCACACGCTTGAGAACTGTGTAAGGGAAATAAAATTTGGGTGCTAACTTCTGACAATGCTCGGACTTGAGGGAATTTTTCTTATATGGTTGCAATCTCAGAAACACCTGATCCCCTTCGACAAATTGACGTTCGGAATGACCTTGATCTTCTTGTTGCTTCATTCTATTATGTGCCATGACCAAGTTCTCTTTAAGGGTATGAAGGATATCCTCTCGGTCTGTAAGTGTTTGGTCAACCGTCTGTACCTTCGAGGTACCTGGTAAGTATGAGAGAACTGAAGGTGGCTTCTGTCCATGTACCACTTCAAAAGGAGTCATGCGAGTGGTTATATGGTATGTAGTGTTGTACCAACATTCGGTGAGGGGTAACCATTGAGCCCAGTGGTGTTGTTTTTCAGAGGCAAAGAACCTCAGATATGTTTCCAATTTTTTTTTGACAACTTCCGTTTGACCATCTGTCTGGCGATGATAAGCTGAGATGAGATGCAATTGTGTGCCTTGTAGCTTAAACATTTCTTGCAAAAAATTGCTTGTGAAAGTTGGGTCTCTATAAAAAACAATAGACTATGGCATGCCATGAAGCTTGAAGACCTGGTCCATGAAAATATGAGCCACCATGGATGTAGTAAATGGGTGGTGAAGAGCGAAAAAATTAGCATACTTGGAAAGGCGATCCACCACCACCATTATGACTGATTTATTCCCCGATTTGGGTAAGCCTGTAATAAATTCCATGTAAATATCTTTCCAAATAGCAGGGGGAATCGGAAGCAGTTTCAGGGTGCCTGGAGATTTGACTATTTCTCCCTTGTTGCGTTGACACACCTCAGATTCAATGAAAAACTTACCGATGTCCTGTTTCATACCATCCCAGAAAAAAGAACGTTTGACTTGGTCATATGTTTTGGTGAACTCTAAGTGCCTTGTTGTGGGTGTAGCATGAAGCTTAAAAAGTACCATGGATTCGAGCTTGGATTGTTTACTTAAATACAAGCAACCTTTGTATCGAAGCTCATCCTGGAGCAAGGAGTACTCTGGCGGAGCGAGAGCCTTGTTCTGCAGTTGCTGGATCAGATGCAAACTTTTGGGATCTTGAAGCCATTCCTGGTGCACAGCTTGGAGCTAATCGGGTACAATGAAGGAAAGAGAAAAAAGTGATCCTTCGTCTTCATATTTTTGGGACAGTGCATCCACCATGACATTGTCTTTTCCCTTCTTCTAAATGATCTCATAATCATATCCAAAGAGCTTAGTCACCCATTTTTGTTGCTCCTGGGAGGAAATGCATTGTTCCAGAAAGTACTTGAGGCTTTGATGGTTGGTCTTAATTTGGAAGCGTTGCCCCAAGAGATAAGGACCCCACAGCTCAACGACATGCAGAATCGCCAACATTTATTTTTCATAAATGGGTTTGCCCAGATTCCTTTCAGACCGTTGCTTGCTGGTGAAGGCCAAAGTTCAACCCTTTTGCATAAGGATAGTATCGATTCCTTTCCCTGAGGTGTCACATTCCAACACAAACGTCTTTGTGAAATCGGGAAGGTCCTGAACCGGAGTGGTGCACATGGTCATCTTCAAGGTTTGAAAAGCTTGAGCAGTTGTTGGAGTCCAAGTGAAAGAGTTCTTTTTGAGGAAAGCTATGAGAGGTGCTGCAATATTTCTATAGTTCTCAACGAACTTGCGATAATACCCTTTTAGGCCCAAAAATCCATGCAATATTTTGAGAGTCTTTGGGTGTGGATAGTCTTACATAGATTCAATATTTTTCGGGTCCACCCTGACACCATCCTTTCCCACCAGATGACCCAAGTATTCTACTTCTGAGGCACCAAAAGCACATTTGGACTGTTTCAGGAAAAGTTGGTGCTGAGAGAGTAGGCAGAGAACTTGATCCACATGAGTAATATGGTTTGTCCAGGTTTTTCTATAGATGAGGATATCATCAAAGAAAACTAAGACAAAATGACAGAGAAAAGGGCAGAAGACATGGTTCATGAGGCTCTGGAAGGTGGAGGGGGCGTTACACAAGCCATAGGGCATGACCAAAAACTCATAGTGGCCCTCATGAGTGCGAAAGGAAGTATTGGGAATGTCTTCCTCTTTCATATGTATCTTGTGATAGCCCGAGTGAAGATCAAGTTTGGTAAAGAATTGGGCACCACTCAATTCATCCAGGATGTCATCAATGATAGGAATGGGAAATTTGTCTTTGATGGTCAGTTTGTTGAGAGCACGCAAGTCAGGACACATTCTCCAAGAACCTTCTTTATTCAGTACCATGACGACCGGAGATGAGTAAGGGCTCATACTAGGACGGATGATGCCTGCAGTAAGGAGTTCCTGAACCATTTTTTCAATTTCATTTTTTTTTGCAAAGGGGTGGCGATATGGATGGATATTAGGGGGAGGCTTCCTGGGACAAGGGGAATGGAATGATCATGAACACCGAGGGAAGGAGGGATTCCTTGGGGAGTGGAAAATACCGTTTGATGTTTAGAAAGGAGGGCTTGGAGGTCTTGGGGCACTGGGGGTGTCTCTGTGGCTTGGATGGCGTGGAGTTGGGCAATGACACCAGAATGACCTTTTTTGAGAAGTTTTTCCATGTGATGAGAACTGATGATCTCAGGTGAACCAACAATGATGCCTTGGAATTTATATTGGTGGCCTCCTTGGTCGAATTACATGGTTAAGTTTTGAAAATCCATGAGAATGGGACCCAAAGTCCTTAGCCAGTCTGCACCCAACACAATGTCACAACCACCCATGTCAATAGCAAACATATGGGACTTTAGGTGGTAGTCACTGATTTGGAGACGCAAATTTTCACAACACCCACCACATTTCATAGAACCACCATTGGCAATCATGATTTGGAAATTGTTGACAACATGGATGTAGCAATGGGTTTCTTGGGCAATGCGACGATGAATAAAATTGTGGGTGTTTCCACTATCAACTAGAATGATGACCTTTCAGTGTTTGATGTAACTGATTAACTTGAGGGTTTGGGGGGCAGATAAGCCGATTAGAGCATTGAGGGAAATGATCGGTTCCACTTCGGGAGGGTCGGAAGGAGGGTTTATGTCAGTGATTTCTGGTGACTCGGGCACAAGGGGAGTGTCAACATCCTCTTCCAGAATATACTCAGAGATGGCCATAAAAATATTTTGTTTCTTACATTTGTGGTCTGGGAAATATTTTTCATCACAAATATAACAGAGTCCTTTGAGTTAGCGTTCAGCCATTTCATCCCTGGTCAATTTGTGGATCTTTAATGGGACAGAGGGAGTAGTGGGGTTTATTGGTTTAGGGCGAGGGATAAAGGAAGGCTTATGGTTTTGAAAGGAAACAATTTGTTGTGCTTCTTTATCTTTTCTAGTATCCTCCACCCAAGTCGTACGTTGAGCCATGAGGACATGGGCTCTAATCTCCTCCTTGAGGCCACTGATAAAACACTCTCGAAAGAAAGCATCAGTCATGCCCTCTGTTTGAAAAGCCAGGTGCTCAAATGCAGCTATGAAGTCTTCTATTGTTCCTGATTTCTTCAATTTTTTCAAACGGCCTAAATGGTTGGTGTCAGTGTCAAAGCATTCATAAATCTCAGTCACAAATTGGGTCCAAGCAATATACCCTTGACTGGAAGTTTTTCTCCATCGCCACCATTGCCAGCATTTTTTATCTAGATGGAGAACACCATACCAGAGTTTGGCCAAGTCATCTGTAATGTTGTAGAGAGAGAAATAATGTTCCATTTGGGTGACCCAACCAGTGGGGTCTGAGCCATCAAATTTGGTTACATCCACTTGTGGAAAGCGTATGTCCCATTGAAAGTGATGGGGCTGAAAGGAATGGGAAGAAGTTTCACCTTCAGTCTTTGTATGTGCATCAGGAAAAGAGTCATCGGTAGGGATCTTGAGTTTGGTGCAGAGTGATGCAAAGACAGATTCAAGCTAGGTGGTCAGTTCATGTTTGACTTCCGCCATTGCGGACTACACGGATGAAGTTACAGATGCATTTATGGTGGTATTGATGTATGTATCACAAGAGGCAATAGTAGCACTGAGTTGTTGAACTTCTTGTTGGGTCTCAAGGAAACTAGATTGCAAGGTGTTGAAGCGAGACTCCAGTTCTCGCCTACGAGTATGGGTGAACTGAAAAGGGAGCGGTCGGGGTCAGAATTTTTTGCAGAAAAATGATATGGATGAATGTGATAAGGGAGAAGAGATGAATCTGATGGAATAGGTCTCAAATAATGGTGAATTTTTTTTCAGATTTTTTATTTATTTATTTATTTTTTATAGCTGAGGGGTTATACTTCGGTCTGAAGAATGTTGCAGTGTTGAAATCCCCAAATTATTAACCAGAAAGAAATGTGTATTTACTTGGTGACCTGAACACAGATGTGCGGCAATATATCTCGCTGATTTAATTTATTTATGTTTATGTTTATGTTCCCCAAGGGTTAGGTATTCAAGGGTTCTACAGACGATGGTTTTCCCTGTTCTATAGCTCTCTGATATACGTGCGGGGTCCAACAATAGTACTCAGCCCAATATCTCAGGGCACTAACTAAGGAGGATAGACCGTACCCTTAGTCGTACTACCCGACTACACAGGTACTAGAGAGTATCTTCCCGAGTGTTGTTCTCGATGGCACTATAATAGTTCGGCAACCGATAGGTTTATCTAAAGAGGGCTTCAGGAAATATAGGTTGATCCGTACACAGGTGATGTCTGATGTGCTACCACTCGAAGGGGTACCAACAGGGGTTACAAGGGTGGCCAACAGATGTGCACTTAAGAACCACTTGTATTTCCTGCATGTATGAATCCCTCAACTGTGGGTTTATGTGTGTAACGATAGATCTCTGTGGCTTAAAGACGCCGGAATACATCTCTACCCTGAAAAAAAATACCCACAATTTCTGCCAAGGAAAGTGCTCTGATACCACTTGCAGGATACCAGATCTAATAAATATGCAGAATAGAAATAAAATGCTATGAATGGAAGAATAACAGTAATATAACCAGCATAATCATCCACAATAACACAAAAATAATATGAGAACAACAACTGAAATATCACTTTGATTCAGAAAGCAATGTTCATAGGCCTCTTCGAGGGGGCAACCTCCAGCCGAGCAACGCTCTATTACAATAATCTCCAAGCTAGGGTTTTCATACCCTCGGCCCTTATTTATACTAAATATGTCTATTAAGAGAAGCATCTAGAGGAAGATCCTTCTAGAAGAAGAATCTTCTATTAGGTCTTCTTACATCCTTTTATTCTATTTTATTGAAAGGCCTTATTAATATTGACCTTTATTACATCTGAATACATTGATCTACATATGTGTGGGTTAGTACCTTAACATTCCTTATTTATCAAGAAACAGGCCCTTTTGGCTTCTTGGTGCAGGTCTGATAGAACTTGCGACCTTCTATTTCGCTCTGTTGTGAAACCTCAGAGTGTTGAGCGATAACTCCTTTTCAGATAAGCCCTCTCTTGAATGTGACCTTGGGTGATGACCACACGATTGTGGGCGCAGTCACAAGTGGTTTGGAGTTAAACCACTTTTGGGCCCGCAATTATCCTGAGGCCTCCATGTGTACTCCTAACGAAACCACAGTTTTGATTGCGGCCTGCCCTCAATATTTTAAAATTCGTGCAACTCATGTCCTCAAAATGCTATGGGATTGTTCATCTCATGATCTTGACGATACTTCCAAAATGGTGGTTCAAATATTCTCTTTCCCGATCAATAGACCAGATCTGTCTCTTCGAGATCAACAGATGTGGTCTCTTCGCAATTATGGACTTCAGAATTTTGAAATCTCAAACCCAACTCCTTCTGTACTCCAATTCACCTAAGTTGACGATCTACAAACACCTGTCGCGTTCTATCAACGATGCTGATGACTTCGAAAATCAGGACTCCGAAGTTTGCAAACTTCAACCCTACCCTTGTTTGGATTTTGTCCGAAGGTTGTAATCCACTGATGCGTGTCCTGGTTGGATCAACGACTGCTATCCCTTAACGTCTCTATACTTCAGACTTTTTAAATCTCAACTTTTCTTTCCCCATGAACTATGCAGATTTCTGTTGCATGTCCTCATGATCTAACGATCAAGGATTACTTTAGGACTTTACCCAAAGTAGATGGATCTATGCCACGTCTCTCCTAGATCAGAAAACTCTGAATCACTTTGGGTCTTCGGGGTTCGGCGGTCTCAGTTCTCAACCAAAAATCCATAACAAATTACCTGGAGCTCGCGATCTATTGACAAGTGTCCAATTATATATTGAAGACTCTCGACTCTTCGACTCTTCGACTCTTCGGACTTTGGGTGTTTCAACACTCATCCTTCGCATTCCTCTAGATCTCTCGACTTGCCGACACGCACCCTTCTGTATCTAACGGTCTAGATTATCTCTAACGCTTCTACTCTCCATGCTTTGAGTGTTTCAAGTCTCAAACTTCCCTCCTCCTGGACTCACAGTATCTGAAGTCTCATATCCACACTGACGATTCGACACTTGAAGTTTAAACCGAACAATCTAATGACACAGATTTGTTCCTGCGATTGAATGACTGAGATTCTACTTTGGGTTTAGAGATATTCAGGGTTTAGAAACCTGAAGTCTCTGACCTTGATGGGTTCTCTCTCCGATACGTGCAGGGCATTAAGTCTCGTGCACCTTACACATATCACAAGGTTGTTGATCCTCTCCATTGTGATCCAACGACAATTGTCGCTCCTCTCTCCTAAGATTCTAATCTTCTTCCAACTCTTGGATCTCCTCAACACTTATGAAAAGTGTTATCTCTTATGAGCTTTATCCTTAAAGGATTTCGACTTCCCATGCACACCTTGTGTTCTCAGGATTTTGATAACTCAGATCGAAGGATTTCTTGAAAAGAAATTCTTCTCTCCCACTTGGTGTTCCATTTTTCTGGTTCTTCGATGCTTGGTCACTCCTTAACGTTGTGCACACCTTGCACCTGGTTTAAATTTCCTTTGTTCTCTCTCTGAACTCCTCTAAGTCAATCTCATAATCATTGGATGCACTCCGTGCGTTCGATATGCACACCTTGCATACGAGTGTCATAAAAGAAACAATTGAAACTCATCTAGTTTGATCACAAACTCATATAGTCAATCTCTCGAACAATCATAAATGAAAAAAAATGAACTAAAACACACATAGAAAATACAACATTCATTCATTCATACATAAAGAAAACACAATCCAAGGATATGGGACAATTATGTTTGTTCTAATCATTCATGAAAACAAGTTACATAGTCTTTCTTCTACTCTACTCTCTTCTACTGATCTATTTGACCTCTATCTCTTTTCTCATACTTCTCATACTATCTATTTTTACAATGCAACAACAAACTATCTAAGGACCGGCTCCATGAGATATCGTCGTCTTGTCTATAACCTATCCTATAAAACTCTTAGCGGTTACTTACTTTTTCCTATTACAATAACTAACAATTATTGCCAGATAAGAGTCAACACTCTATATCTGCAACCTCTTATAGTCCTTCACGACTTTACAAACATGACATATTTAAAAATGTTTCTTTCAAAAATATCTCAACAACTCGATTTAATTCTGAGTTAATTTTTGATGTGAACTTTGTCATGCTAAGATGTCATTCCTTTGCCTCCATGCTTGCATTTTGACTTTGAAGGCGATGCTCATGCATCATACTCCTCTGGTTAAAATTTTCATCGACTCCTGTCCATGACTTCCTGCACTCCTTTTCCATGCTTCAAAATATCAGGTTCAATAACCCAGCCTGCATCTTCTATTAGATGATCTTTCCACTTTACTAAGTATTCAAGATACACCTTCCTCCTAGTCTTCTTTCCATCTCTCTATTCAATGTCTTTCTCCATCTCAGGTTTTTATGTTGTGGGAAATTTTTCTTCCCACTGAACTTTTTTCTGATCATCTGATTCTCCTACCTCATCTCTCTTTTAAGGATACAACTTTGCAACATTGAATATCGGTGATATCCCAACATTGTCTGGCAACTCAATTTCATAAGCATTCACTGCAAATTTTCTGAGAATCCCAGATGGTCCTATTTTCTTCATCTTCAACATGTTATACGTTCCCCTTGGAAACCTCTCTTTTATCAAATGAGATAAAAATTCATATCCAACTTCAAATTGAACTTCTCTCTTCTTTTGATAAACTCTGCTCTTACATTTCTGGTTGTTGTTCTGTAGTTGTTCTCTGACTCTTTCATGGAGTTTCTACATTTTTGTTGCAAAATCTTTTGCTCGAGCACTTCTAAACTCATATTGATTCATATCGCTCAACTCTGTAATCCCTCTTGGTTGTATACCAAAAACGATTTCAAATGGACTTTTCCCTATGCTCCTGTTCACTGAATTGTTGAATGAAAATTCTGCTTGCGCCAGAATCTGATCCCATTGTTGACCTTTCTCAGTGACCAAACTTCTCAACAAGTTTCCTAGACTCTTTTTTACTACTTCAGTCTGTCCATCTATCTAAGGGTGATATGTTGAACGAAAGGATAATTCTGTCCCCATCCTTTTACATAGAGTCCTCCAAAAGTGTCCTACAAATATTGGTGTCCTTGTCTGAAACTATGCTCCTAGGCAACCAATGTAATCTCACTACTTATCTGAAAAACAAATTGTCTATGTGTGTAGCATTGTTTGTATTTTGGCATGGTATGAAATGTTCCATTTTTGAAAATCTGTCCACGACAAAAAATATGGAATCGCTCCCTTTAAAAGTTCTATTAAATACCAAAAAAAAATCCATATTGATTGCATCCTACGACCTTTCTGGAATTGGCAATGGCTGATACAAGCCAACATTTTGTTGTCTTCCTTTCGCATAATGACAAATTTTACATTTGTTCAAAAACATTTTCACCTCTGCCTTCATGCTCGACCAATAATACGAATTATTCAGTTGTGCAAATGTCTTATCATGACCAAAATGTCCAGTTAAACCTCCAATGTGTTTCTCATTCAGTAGGTTGTCTCTCATTGAGAATTTTGGTATGCACAATTTGTTTCCCTTGAAAAATAATCCATCCTAGATCAAATATTCAGTCCAAGGGTTTCTGTCTCCTAACAAAGGATTCTTGCATGCCTTATAAGCTTCCTTAAAATCTGCATCTTGTCAGTACATCTCCTTGAGGTGTTCAAACCCTAAGGTCTCCACTTCGAATTCATGTACAATCAAACTCCTCCTGCTCAAAGCATATGCAACTTTGTTAGTACTTCCAACAATATGTTTAATAACAAAAGTAAAATTTTTCAAAAATTCTACCCATTTTGCATGTCTTTGATTCAACTTTTCTTGCCTAGTAATAAATTGCAAAGCTTGGTTATCGCTATACAAGACAAATTCCTTAGGAATTAGATAGTGTCTCCACTTCTTTAAAGCTTGAATTACTGCATAAAATTATTTTTCATATGTGGAATACTTATTTTTGTTGTCATTCAATTTCTCACTTAAACAAGGAACTCTCCTATTATCATGACCCAAGCCTGCTCCAATAGCTAATCCACTTGCATCACATCTCACTTGAAATGTTTTTCCAAAATATAGTAAGACCATAATTGGTTGTTCTGTGACCTTCTCCTTCAACACTTTGAATCTCTTTTCATCTTCCTTTGTCCATTTAAAAGACTTGTGTTTCTTCTTCACAGTGTTCAACATGGGTGCACATATACCACTAAAATTTATGATAAACTTTCTATAAAACATTGCTAACTCATGAAAAATTCTTACCTCAAATATGTTGTTTGGCAATGGCCATTCTCTGATTTCTCTTACCTTTACTGGATCCATATTCAATTCATTTGGAGAGATCACATAACCCAAGTATATGAGTTATGTCTTCATAAAATAACTTTTCTTCAGATTAATCAACAATTTTTCCCGTTGCAACTTTTCCATCACTGATGCCAAATGTCTTAAGTGTTCTCTCTTTGTCTTCTTGAAGATTAGAGATTTAAGACCTTAAGAGGTCGATTGAATTTTTAGATCTCCGATGACCAGAACAAAGAGTGGTTCATTGCTGCCCTCTTACCACAGATCAGATTTCCTCTGATGAAACAGAATAATTATTCATAGGTTGAGGCGCTAGATATCACCATGAAGTTAGAATCAACCCCTATGGGAGAATCCAACTCAGGTATGAGTCAGATCTTGAGTAAGCTAACCAATTTTTCTTTGCAGGTCGAAGATATGAAGAAAGATAAGGGAGAAGATAAAAGAGAAGACATCTAGTGTGTTATATGCAAATCAAAAGGCTGTGACGAGGAGCATTTCCCCCTATTTTTTGAATAATTGGCCTCTGGCACTCTGATCCCTTTGAATCAAGTCACCTTACCCTGGTGTGAGGTAGGCTGAAATAGACATCGCCCTGGTGAGTGCTATTACATGCAAAGATATGTTCATATACCCACAAATTTGTATTTCACAGTCTGTAATTTCATGGGGCACGATGATAGGGATTGAAGGGATTATGACCTCATGCATGAAAGGTCGAGAGACATATACCAAATTCAAGGCGAAGTACAACAAGAAGGAAACACTAAGTAGTATAACTCCTATGGGAGAGGAAACTTCAACCCTCGTGGTGGATTCAAAGGATGAGGATGAGGAGGATTTATGGGTCGAGGTCGAGGAAAGATCATATGTTACAATTGCACACAACCAGGACACCTTGCAAGGGACTGTCAGAACCCTTGCACTACTTGCAGCTACTGAAACTCGTTTGAACATGTTATAGAAGATTGTTCTATGTTTCTAGCTAAACTTGAGGAGAAACGAGGACCTCAACAGAACCCGCAAATGAAACTGATATATGTTGACCTCACGGAGAATACCCTAGACTACATAAGACTCAAAAGTTAGGAAAGCTGCAGAGAAGACCCAAACTTTTGATGCAAAGAAAGAAAGATAAGTATTCCAGGAGGCAAGAAAATATTTCAAAGGATATCAAGGCTCTTCATCAAAGACACGACTAGAAGTGAGAGAATATGGAATGCCACGGGAATTTGATCAGTCTTCTTTGCCAAGAGAAGGAAAAGAGGTAAGAAATCTCATGGAATTTCTATATACTTGTATTAAGTTGATTTAGGATGAGAGCGTTGTACAAGAACTACAAAATTTAATCACACAATATGAGCTAGGAAATATAGACCCCTTACTAAATAGGGCAGTATACCAAATCACAAAAAGGAGGACAAATAAGGAATTACAGTTGAATTAGGGTCGGAGGTCAATGTAATGAAGAAGCAAACCTAGGCACTAATGGGAAAACCCAAGTTGATCTATTCCCCTATCAGGCTTAGGATGGCTAATCACCAAGATGTAAGCCCCTTTGGTAGACTAGAACATGCCCCTATGGACATCGATGGAGCAAGAACGTTTTCATATTTTGAGGTAATTGAGATAGTTGATGATAATTTTCCTTACCCCATGCTATTAGGAATTGATTGGGATTTCAATAATTCCATTGTGGTTGATTTAAAGAATAGACATATGAATTTTGAAAGAGATGGCCTTAGGGTCATTTAACCTTTAGATCCAGATGAAGTTCAATGATACACAGATCCCATCAGAGAGTAAGACCACACATATGAGCTAGAAAACATATACAAACTAACAGCCAGACAACATGATTACATTAATCCTATGACTGATGGAAACCTAAGCTGGCAAAGTGACAACACATGTTCATCAGACTCAAAAGAAGCATTGGAGAACTAGTAGAATAAAATGTATGAAGTATCTACAAGAAGATGTGCTAGATTAACTAGAGAAGTTCACTGGATTGACACAACAATAAGTAACATACCCACCTTTGATGGTCTGAATCCTTTAGAAACCTTCTTGTCGGACTTTGAAGAAAGTGTACCAATGCAAAAAAGATTGTCGGCAATGGATGAGGCCCAGAAAGAAACCCCAGCAAGATGGTGGGGGACACACAAAACCAACATTGCAGACTGGGTACAATGTCGTACCTTGATGACAACGTAGTTCTCAACACAAGTAGAAGGTTGGGAAGTTCACTACACGTGTCGAAGCTGCCCAAACTACCATGTGCGAAGTTGCTAGGAATCCTGGAGAAACATTCCTCGAGAGTAGTGGGTGCACAAATTCATTAACACACAGGACATGACACCTATCAACTGGTATCTTCAAGCAGAGATGTGCCTTGTAACTCCCTTCTTATTTTAAAGTAAATTTCCTTTAGTACATCAATCATTACAGATTGTCAGAAAAAAAGTATTTGAGGAGGCCTCTAGGCTCCCTTTAGAACAATAAAAGGACAAATGGACTGCGCCTCTCCAGAAACTGTAAGGTTGTTACAACATCAATGTTGATGAGGACGATGATCCTAGGAAGGTGAACATCGTCGATACAGAAGGCCAAAGAGACGTGGAAGGACCAGGAGTTTAGCTACCATTCATTCGACAACTAATCAAGATTAAGAAAGTCAATATTGGAACAGAGCAGACACAGAAGCTTGCAAATGTTGGAGATTACTAGGATGTTGTTACTATCGACAAGATAACAAAATTATTGCATGAATATCAAGAATTATTTCCAACCAAGTTCACTGATATGAAGGGCATTAGGGGGCCTATGGGAGAGATGAGGATCCCTTTGAAACTGGATGCAAGATGAGTCAAATAGAGACCCTATAGATTGAACTCTAAATATGAGGAGAAAGTGAAGATTGAGCTCGACAGAATGATGGAAGCAGGGATTATAGAAACTCTGTAAGAGTTAGAGTGGATTATCTTTGTGGTGGTACAGGACAAGAAGACAAGAGATATTAGGATCTACATAGATCTCAGGATGTTGAACAATGTCTGTTTGCATGACCCCTTCCCTATGCCATTAACTAACAAAGTGTTAGATAATGTTGGAGGCTAGGAAGTATATTCTTTTACAGATGGATTTTTTAGGATAACATCAGATCCTGATTGCCAAGGAAGATCACCACAAGACCACATTTTCAACAGAATGGGGATACTACTAGTATACAGTGATGCCATTTGGATTGAAGACTTCCCCAACCATCTTTTCCAAGGTGGTGGTCGAAGCATTCAAAGAGTTTCTGCGTAAATTTATAGAAGCATATTTCGATGATTGGACTATTTTTAGTTTATTGAAAAATCATATTGAATGTCTAAGGCTAATGTTGGACAAATGAAGGCAGTGTCAAATTGCCTTGAATCTAAATAAGTGCATATTATTCTCACCATTTTGAGTGTTGTTAGGTCATATTGTATGCAAGCAGGGATTACTGGTAGATCCATCTAAAATCGCCATTATAGTTGATCTTCCACCTCCTACTTTAGTCAAATAGCTCCGCACTGCGCTGGGACATGTTGGGTATTATAGGAAGTTCATTAAGGGATATTCCTAGATTACAACACCCATGGAGAATATTTTGAAGAAAGTTTGTCAATTTCACTGGACCGACGAATGCTAGAAGAGCTTTGACATGCTGAAACAAAAGATGGTGACCGTGCCTATCCTGGTTTTTCTAGATTGGATCAAGTAATTTCACGTACATGTCAATGCATCTTCCATTGCATTAGGAGTTGTGTTAGCGCAATCGGGAACAGGAGACATCGACCACCCATTATATTTTCCCATCAGGAAACTATCCACAACTGAGATTAATTACACCACCACTGAGAGAGAAGGGTTACCCATGGTGTATGAACTACATAAATTTCGCCACTACTTGTTGGGAGGACACTTTTAAATGTTTTATGATCTCTTCGTGTTAAAATACCTAGTAAACAAACCAGTGCTGGGGGGATGGATATGCAAATAGATTCTTCTATTTCAGGAATACGATTTTGAAATTGTGGTTAAGATAGGAAGAATGAACAAAGGTCCCAACCACTTGTCAAGGTTGGAACATGGAGAAGAGTCGACCAGTTTGGAGGATGCACTACCATATGCACAGTTGCTAGCCATTATAAATATTGATGACCACTTCACAGAGATAGTCCAGTTGCTTTCAACGGGAATGGCACCTAGTGAGTATACAATTCCCCAGAACAAACATCCAGTAGTGCGTGCTGCAAACTTCTCAATTATAGTTGGACAACTATACATGATGGGACCTGATGAGATACTGAGAATATATGTTATGGAGTCAGATAGACCATTGATCCTCACAGAAGTTCATGAAGGCATCGTAGGAGGACATTACACAGGGAAAGAAACTGCGTAGAAGGTTCTTAGAGCTAGTCTTTGGTGGCCTACCTTACACAGAGATGCCAAGGACTATTACCAAGCCTACGATGTATGCCAAAGAGTTGGAAAACCATCCAGAAGAGATGAAATTCCATTAGCACCACCGCTAACCCTACAAGAATTTGAGAAATGGGACATTGACTTTGTAGGACCTATAAACCCACCCGGAAAGCACACAGGAGCAAGGTACATAATTACTGCGACATAATACTTGACCAGATGGGCTGAAGCAAGAGAAGTTAAGGACCGTAGTGCAACTGCAATTGCGCGCCTCATATTTGATGACATCATAACTAGGTTTGGATGCCCAAAGATCCTTATGAGTGATCAAGGAACACATTTAATTAATAAAAAAATTGAAGCTTTGACTGAGGAATTTGCAGTGCACCATCAGAAGAGCACGCCTTACCATACACAAGAAAATGGGACAATGGACATATGAATTTTGAAAGAGATGGCCTTAGGGTCATTTCACCTTTAGATCCAGATGAAGTTCACCGATACACATATCCCATCAGAGAGTAAGACCACACATATGAGCTAGAAAACATATACAAACTAGCAGTCAGACAACTTGATTACATTAATCCTATGACCGATGGAAACCTAAGTTGGCGAAGTGACAACACATGTTCATCAGAATCAAAAGAAGAACTGGAGAACTGGTAGAATAAAATGTATGAAGTATCTACAAGAAGATGTGCTAGATTAACTAGAGAAGTTCACTGGATCAACACAACAATAAGTAACTTACCCACCGTTGATGGTCTGAATCCTTTAGAAACCTTCTTTTCGAACTTTGAAGAAAGTGTACCAATGAAAAAAATATTGTTGGAAATGGATGAGGCCTTGAAAGAAACCCCAACAAGATGGTGGGGGACACACAAAACCAACATTGCAGACCGCGTACAATGTCATACCTTGATGACAACGCGATTCTCAGCACAAGTAGAAGGCTGCGAAGTTCAGTACACGTGTTGAAGCTACCCAAAGGACCATGTGCGAAGTTGCTAGGAATCCCAAAGAAACATTCCTCAAGAGCAGTGGGTGCACAAATTCATTAACACAATGGACATGACACCTATCAACTGGTATCTTCAAGCAAAGATGTGCCTTGTCACTGCTGATTAGGAAGGTGTGACTCATAATTTTTTAACTCCCTTCTTATTTTAAAGTAAATTTCCTTTAGTAGATCAATCATTATAGATTGTTAGAAAAAAAGTATTTTAGGAGGCCTCTAGGCTCCCTTTAGAACAATAAAAGGACAAATGGACTGCGCCCCTCCAGAAACTGTAAGGTTGTTACAACATCAATGTTGATGAGGACAATGATCCTAGGTAGGTGAACATCACCAATACAAAAGGCCAAAGAGATGTGGAAGGACCATGAGTTCAACTACCATTCATTGGACAACCAATCAAGATTAAGAAAGTCGATATTGGAAGAGAGTAGACATAGAAGCTTGCAAATGTTGGAGATTACTAGGATGCTTCTACTATCGACAAGATAACAAAATTACTGCATGAATATCAGGACTTGTTTCCAACCAAGTTCATTGTTATGAAGGGCATTAAAGGGCCTATATGAGAGATGAGGATCCCTTTGAAATTAGATGCAAAACCAGTCAAATAGATATCCTATAGACTGAACTCTAAATATAAGGAGAAAGTGAAGATTGAGCTCGATAGAATGTTGGAAGCAGGGATTATAGAACATGTGGAAGAGTCAGAGTGGATTATCTCTATGGTGGTATAGGACAAGAAGATAAGAGATATCAGGATCTATGTAGATCTCAGGAAGTTGAACGATGCATCTTTGCATGACCCCTTCCCTACACCATTAACGAAGTGTTAGATAATGTGGGAGGCGAGGAAGTATATTCTTTTAGAGATGGATTTTCAGGATAACATCAAATCCGGATTGCCAAGGAAGATCACCACAAGACCACATTTGCAATAGAATGGGGATCCTACCAATATACAGTGATGCCATTTGGATTGAATAATTCCACATCCATCTTTTCCAGGGTGGTGGTCGAAGCATTCAAGGAGTTTCTGCATAAATTTCTAGAAGCATATTTCCATGATTGCACTGTTTTTAGTTTATTGAAAAATCATATTGAATGTCTAAGGCTAATGTTGGACAAATGAAGGCAATGTAAAATTTCCTTGAATCTGAATAAGTGAATATTCTTCTCACCATTTGGAGTGTTGTTAGGTCATATTGTATGCAAGCAGGGATTGCAGGTAGATCCATCTAAAATTGCCATTATAGTTGATCTTCCACCTCCTACTTTAGTAAAATAGCTCTGCACTGTGCTGGGACATGCTGGGTATTATAGGAAGTTCATTGAGGGATATGCCCAGATTACAGCACCCATGGAGAAGATTTTGAAGAAAGTTTGTCAATTTCACTGGACCGAAGAATGCTAGCAGAGCTTGGACACGCTGAAACAAAAGATGGTTATCGCGCCTATCCTAGTTTTTCTAGATTGGATAAAGGAATTTCACGTACATGTCGTTGCATCTTCCATTGCATTAGGAGTTGTGTTAGCGCAATTAGGAACAGGAGACATTGACCACCCATTAGATTTTTCCATCAGGAAACTATCCACAACTTAGATTAATTACACCACCACTTAGAGAGAAGGGTTACCCATGGTGTATGCACTACATAAATTTCTCCACTACTTATTGGGAGGGCACTTTAAAATGTTTATTGATCTCTTTGCACTAAAATACCTAATAAAAAAACCAGTGTTGGGGGGAAGGATATGCAAATGGCTTCTGTTATTTTAGGAACACAATTTTGAAATTGTGGTTAAGCCAGGAAGAATGAACAAAGGTCCTAACCACTTGTCAAGGTTGAAACACGGAGAAGAGTCGACCAATTTGGAGGATGCACTACCAGATGCATAGTTTCTATCCATTAGAAATATTGATGACCAATTCATACAGATAGTCAAGTTCATGTCAACAAGAATGGCACCTAGTGAGTATAGAATTCCCTAGAAGAAACATCCAGTAGTGCGAGCTACAGACTTCTCAATTATAGCTGGACAACTATACAAGATGGGACCTGATGAGATACTGAGAAGATGTGTTATGGATTCAGAGAGACCATTGATCCTCACATAAGCTCATGAAGGCATCGTAGGAGGACATTACACAGGGGAAGAAACTGTGCAAAAGGTTCTTAGAGGTGGTCTTTGGTGGCCTACCTTACACATGGATGTCAAGGACTATTACCAAGCCTGCGATGTATACCAAAGAGTTGGAAAACCATCCATAAGAGATGAAATGTTGTTAGCACCACTGCTAACCCTACAAGAATTTGAGAAATGGGCCATTGACTTTGTAGGACCTATAAACCCACCCGGAAAGCGCACAAGAGCAAGGTACATAATTACTGCAACATAATACTTGACTAGATGGGCTGAAGCAATAGCAGTTAAGGACTGTATTCCAACTACAGTTGCTTGCCGTATATTTGATGACATCATAACCAAGTTTGGATGCCAAAAGATCCTTATGAGTGATCAAGGCACACATTTCATTGATAAAAAAATCGAAGCCTTGACTGAGGAATTTGCAGTCCACCATCAAAAGAGCACATCTTACCATACACAAGAAAATGGGACAATTGAAGCATTCAACAAGATCTTGGAGACATTGCTGATGAAAATTTGTAGTGTAAACAGGGATGACTTGGATTTAAGAGTGCCAACAAAACTTTAGGCCTATAGAACCACATGTAAGAAACTAACAATGTAGACCCCTTTCAAGTTGGTGTATGGACTCGAAGCCATTGTCCCAATGGAATAATTGGTACCAGGCTTAAGAATTGTTTCCTTTACAGGTATGGATGACACTCGTGTTGTTCAAGAGAGGGTTGCGTAGTTGATCGAACTCGAAGAAGATAGAATTATTGCAGGATTCCATCAACAGGTGCAAAAGGAAAGAGAAAAGGCCTATCATGACAGACACATCAAGAAGAATGCATTCAAGCAAGGTGATCTAGTACTCGTATATGACAGTAAGTTCATAAAGCATCCTAGGAAGTTCTAAATGCATTGTCTCAGGCAATATGAGGTCACCTATGTTACAGAAGGAGGAGTTTCACAGTTGTAGACTTTGAATGGAGAATGGAAGGAAGGATTAGTGAACGAGAGTCGACTGAAGTTGTACTATGACAACCAGATGCCTCGCATCTCTAGGTAAAATCATAAGGAAAAGGGTCTATGTACCAGGTGTAGTTGAAACTGGGTAGCCGACACAGAAACGACAGTTTGCACAGGGAAGGAGAGGAGGCATAGAGCAGAAAGAAAAGGTTGCACTGCGGAGTCTCAAGTCGAAGTAAAATAGAAGAATCAGATATGGAGTGCCTCAAGACGAGTCACAGGTGAGTTTTGGGGGCCTGTTGGCCCTTGGTTATGGAAGTAAGTGAAGGTCAAGCCAGGAAAGACAAAATGTGAACTGCGCGAAAGACACATTGACTGTGACTGGGTCGAAGTGAGAAAAAGAGCATAAAAGATAGAGAGAAGTAAAAGGAATCAATATCGAGGATGAGATATCAACAAGGAAGAAGGATGGTGGAAAAATTAGCAAGAGAAAAAAGCCACCATTGGATTCTTTGGAGCACCGCGCAAGATGGAAGGAAAGATAGGCTAGTGAAGCCCTGAAAATGCGGGTCAAGTTTACCTAGGGTTTTAGACATCTAGGGTTTTGGTATCTAGGGTTTTGACACTTAGGTTTCGGCCTAAGGATGTCATTGAGCTATTTAATGTATAAATAAAGGTCAATAGGACTTGGGTTGGCTTGGTATTGGCGTTATGATTGTGTGTTGTCATTTTCGCTCTAGTATGAAGGATTATGTTTGTGAGAGAGAGAAGTGTTAAGAGTGAGAACCTTCTGGTATCGTAAGATCTTCAGCTGGGTGTGGAGATCAAGTCCTGCAGTTGGGTGTGCAGGAAGGGGAGGGATATAGAGGAGAAGAAAGAAGATTTTCTAGCTAAGAGCGCAAACAAGAACTATATGGTTCATATTAATACATTATAAAGCACAGTTCTTTGGACGTATCCCTAGAGAGAGGGTGAACCACGTATATCGTGTCTTATGTGTGTGATTGATGATATGTTCTTTTGCCTTTGATATACTGTTATTGCATTACTATGTTAGATCTCATAGGTAGTTGCTTGAAGTAAGAGAATAATGATGGAAGCTCACCCACAGAGGTGTTGGAAACAATGAGGAATCTTATTGTTGAACTGTAGGTTTTGGAGGCCGACAATGAAAAATTGAAGAAAGAATAGTAGGAGAAGTAAGAGATAAATGAAGTCCTGCTACATAGTATAGTAACCAATAAAATCCCAAAAGATGATAA
Organism: Picea engelmannii; assembly: GCA_009831015.1. NCBI lineage: Eukaryota > Viridiplantae > Streptophyta > Pinopsida > Pinales > Pinaceae > Picea > Picea engelmannii. Next base: position 57,197 of record ML826214.1, read on the forward strand.
CCATGATGAAGAAGTCAGCAAAAGGGCCTCCAAGAATTCTAGACTGGAAACAAAAAAAGAAGACAGTTCATCTAAAGGGACACCTTCAGCTAAAGACAAAACTATACCAGACAGAAAAAGAATAAAAAGATTAAACCAACTACCTTTGATGGAGAATCTAGGATACGAGAAGAATTTGAGGCATGGTTGTTGGACATCAAAAAATACTTCCAGATCTACAACTATTCCAGCAACATGAAGGTTAGAATGGCCATCTACAATCTGAAGGGGAAGGATGACATTTGGTGGGAGGACCTGAAATTGACCAAGGGCCTAAAGGAGAATCAGTTGGAATGGTTTGACTTTAAGAAGTATTTCAAGAAACAATACCTTTCTGAAATCTATTATGAAAGGAAGACGAAAGAATTTTACGAGTTACGACTCAGATAGATGATGATGGAGGACCTTATAAATATATTTCTGGAACTACTAAAGTTCGTACCATACATCCGGGAGGATAAGGTAAAAATCCAGTGATTCTTAAGTTGTTTACCACAGGCCTACCGAGACAGAATTGAGATTGACAACCCCAAATCCTTGAGTGAGGTATTCTGGAAAGCACTAATGTATTATGACCAGTATAAACAACGGGTAGAGTTTCCCAAGACCTAGAAGGATAAAAAGAAAGATCAAATGAACTAGCAGAAGAAGGGATACCATCCAGGTCCTTATCAAAATGCAACAAAAATTTTCCGGAGGAAGGATTTTCGCTCCAATCATCTGAATACACAAGGTAGTGGTAAACCGGTAAACATGGGAACGAAGAAGTTTTGGGACAACTCCCACGAGCCATTAAATCATTTGGAGTGTGGAGAGCCTCATCTAAGGAGGAACTGTCCATGTTTAACTTCAGCAAACATAACTACTATTCATAATCTGAAGGAAGCCTCAACGGTGGGAGACGTGGGCAGAAGCCTGCATCAGATAAATGCAACCATAGATGGTCGACAATATGACCAACAATCCTCAGTGGTAGAAATCGAAGGTAAAATCAATGACACTCAAATTTTTGTTTTAATTGACCCTGGATCTACGTTAAGTTATATTACTCCTAATATAGTAGAGTCGAATAAACTTAAGAAATTCAAGCATGCAAAATCATGGCTGGTACAACTAGCAATAGGTACTAAAAGGAAAGTAGTTGACTTTATCTCTGATTTTGAGTTCAACTTAGGTGGTCAAAAGATAAGGACCAATCTGAACATCTTATCACTAGGATCTTATGATATGACTATCGGGATGGATTGGTTGAAACAACACAAAGCAGTACTAGACTGTTATACAAAGATACTTAGCTATAAAGATGGTTTTGGCACTGTTAGAATAGCCCAAGGCATAACAAAACCTATATCAATCAGACAAGTTTCAGCGATCAAACTCAAGAAATGTATTAGAAAGGGATGTCAATTTTATGCCATCCAAGTGACGAATCTATTAGAAAAAGAAGATAACCCAAAGTTAGAAGACTTTATTTTCCTACATGAATTCAGATACATGTTTGTGGATGAGATACCAGAATTACCTCCTAGAAGGGAAATACACTTCTCCATAGACTTACTACTCGGTTCAGCCCCAATCTCAAAAGCACCTTACCGAATGAGTCTACCAGAACTAACAGAATTAAAAATCCAATTATAGGAATCGTTGGACAAAGAGTATATCAGACCGAGTTTTTCACCATGGGGAGCACCAGTCCTCTTTGTGAAAAAGAAAGACGGTACTGTAAGACTATGTATCGATTATAGACAACTAAACAAACTGACTATTAAGAACAAATACCACTTACCAAGGATAAATGATCTGTTCGATCAAGTAGGTGGGGCCAAGATCTTTTCAAAGTTGGATTTATGATCCAGTTATCATCAAGTCGGGATAAAGTATGAGGACATAATCAAAACAAATTTTCGGACAAGATATGGACACTACGAATTCAGAGTCATACCTTTCAGACTCACTAATGCACCAGCCATGTTTATGTGCCTCATGAACAGTATTTTCAGTCAATACTTGGACAAGTTCGTGGTAGTATTTATCGACGACATTATGTTCTATTCAATAACGAAAGAATAACATAATGAACACTTAAGGATAGTTCTACAAACATTGAGGAAACACAAACTGTACGCCAAATTTGATAAGTGTGACTTTTATCAGAAAGAAATACAATATCTAGGACATGTAATTTCAACAGAAAGCATTGTCTTAGACTTGGAAAAGACAAAATCCATTATGGAATGGTCGGTAACTAAGGATGTAGTGGATATATGATCATTCATGGGAGTCACCGGATATTACCACAGGTTTATAGAAGGGTTTTCCAAGATAGCCTACCCTATCACGTCACTACAAAAGAAAGGAACCAAGTTTAACTGGTCACAAAAGTGTCAAGACAACTTTAACAAGATGAAAGAATTATTGACATTGGCACCTATTTTGAAGGTAGCAGACCCAGATAAAGATTTCATAGTTTTTGTTGATGCAAGTAAAGAGGGACGAGGTAGTGTCCTAACTCAGGAAGGGCACGTGATTTGTTACGAGTCCCGAAAATTAAAAGAACACGAGGAAAATTATGTCACTCATGACTTAGAATTGGAAGCAGTAATGCATGCCTTAAAAATTTGGCGACACTATATAATGGGCAGAAAATTCCTACTATTGACGGATAATAGCGAGGTGAAATATCTCTTTAACCAACGAGATCTTAATGCAAGACAAGCAAGGTGGCTAGCCTTCTTGAGCGAATTCAACTTCGAGGTCAGACATATCAAGGGTAAGGAAAATAAAGTAGCATACGCTTTAAGCAGAAGAGTCCATGGGTTATTTGAGATAGATATCAACAGGGCAGAAAGTGATCTGAAACAAACGGTAAGGATGGTAGGTATTAACGACAGAAATTACAATAAGATGATGGCAGAATTAAAAAATAGTACCGCAAAATTAGATAAACAAGATCTAAGTATCGACAAGAAGGGACTATTACGATTTAAAAACAGACTTTACATACGAGATTCAACAGAGTTAAAATTAACAGTTTTGGATGAAGTGCATAAAAAATCGTATTCTGGCCATCCAGGTTACCAAAAAACAATAACAGCACTTAGAAAACTATTTTACTGGCCTAATATGAAGGGCAAAACAACAAAGTCCTTGGCTAGGTGCCAAGATTGTCAGTAGGTTAAGGCCGAGCACCAACATCCAACCGACCTATTACAGCCATTACCAGTACCAGAATGGAAATGGGAGACCATATCACTAGACTTTATAACAGGTTTGCCTAAAACTTAGAAACAAAATGGTTATATCATGGTTGTAATCAATAAAATCAGTAATTATGGACACTTTATTCTTGTAAAGTCTACTTTTAAAGCTACAAACATTGCTGAAATATTCCTGAAAGAAATTTTTAGACTGCATGGTATTCCTAAAATGGTGATTTCAGATAGAGACGTAAAATTCACATCCTCTTTTTGGAAGGAATTGTTTGCAGGGCTAAACATTAACTTGAATTTCAGTACAAGCTATCATCCACAAACGGATGGACAAACTAAAAGGACAAACCAAATCATAGAGGATGTTCTTTTCATGTATGTAAGAACAAAACCAAGCAAGTGGGAAGACTACCTGCACTTGGTAGAATTTGCATATAACAATGGGTACCAAACTTCAGCTAAGTTGATCCCTTTCGAAATACTGTATGGCAGAAAGTAATATTGTAGGACTCCAATTAGCTGGGATAACCCAGTTGACAGACTCATGGTTGGACCAGAGATGCTCGAATAAATGGAGAACATGGTAAGAAAGGTACAACAGAACTTGAAAGAAGCACAAGACAGACAGAAGAGCTATGCAGATCAAAAAAGAAGACACTTGAAATTTCAAGTAGGAGACCATGCCTATTTGAAGGTCAAAGCTTGAAAGAGCTCGTTGAAGTTAGGGAATTGTGCCAAGATGGCACCCAAGTTTTGTGGGCCCTTCGAGATACTAGCTCGAATTGGACCTGTAGCATATCAACTTGCACTTCCAACTAATCTAAGAATTCATAATGTATTTCATGTTTCATTGCTGAAAAAGTATATTCATGACCCTAATCATAAGATTGATTGGAACTTGGTGCAGGTGGAACTCAAAGGCGAGTTCCAGGTCGAACCCCTATGCATTCTAGACCGGAGAGAAATAACACTTCAGAATAGAGTCGTCGCTCAGGTAAAGGTGCAATGGAAGCACTTTAGTACTGAGGAGGCCACTTGGGAGTTGGAGGGAGATTTGCGGAAATCTCTTCCAATCCTTTTCCATCAAGGGAACGAACACTAGGGACAGTGTTTTACTGAAGGGGGAAAGGATGTGACATCCCCAAAAATAAAATATTTTTGAAATTTAAAATTTGCTGGAAATTTATTCCATTTTTAGTAAATTCGAATTTGGAATTTTTTTTTCCATTTATGGCAATTTCGAATTTCGAATTTGGTAATTATAATTAATTATTTTGACTGTTGGGCAGAGACCTGATTTGACCCAACTAACAATTTGACTAGTGCACTTGTATGGAAACAAAATATTTTATATTGATTGTAGGAGGACAAATGGAACAACCATGTTAAATTTAGCTGACCATGACTCCATGAGTGAGGAATATGTTGGAACTACCTCTGGGCTGATTATTACAAGTGGAAAATCAGTGATTTGGCCATTGGTAGCCCTTAAAAATCAAGGATTTAGAAAGCTGTGAAAATTCCCAAGGGAGGGAAAAGACCTATGCAAATGATAAATAGCATATGAGAGGAGACTTTTGATTTACTTGTTGTTATGAACATTGCTTGAATGTGAGGCAAGGGAAAATTGTTGGAGCTATAGGACATATATGAAGAGAATCTTTTCCAAGTTCGCCCTCATGGATTCATGGTGAGGCTAGCGAGTGAATTGGGCAAGTAGTTTGGCTGCCCTGTTCTACGGTTGGGAGGAATGTGGTTGTTCTCTTTGTCTTTCAGCATATTATTTCAGAAATGTTATTTATGTCCATTCTCTTATTGAATGTTAAATGGTTACATACTTGATAGAATGTATATGTTAGAAATAATATTAAGGACGAAAGATCGAATGCATCCTATTGCAAACTTAGGAATTTCTAGAATGTCTCTCTACTAGTTCGGAATGGATTATCTTTGTTGCATCTCATTACTGTTATGAATACTAGTTCCTGAAAGTATACGAGCTGGAAGGATACGACTAGTCAATTCTTAAAAAAGATTTGTGGTGTGGTTTGGATTACTACTGTAGTAAGATAAAGCGTCGTAGTTGAAAACCCCACAAGTAAATTGTGATGCAGATTTAATTTTACCTACATATTGAATGCAAATGGAAAACTGCATAGTGCATATATATATAGACATTTTTGATATATAAAGGCACGCACCACAATAGAGTAAGTAACTAAGATTTATTCCATGTACCAGCTGAATTGTCATGATTTTGTTTTTAGGATATAGCCCTAATCGCAAGTGTCTAAGATATATATATGTATATTTAAAGTACGGAAGTGACCTTGCGAAAACCAAGAATTATTAGAGACCATCTACAACATTTACACATCTTTATATCAACCAGTGTTTAATGAAAATTTATAGGTTGAAATGTTGGAAAATTATTGGAGTGAATTGAATTAACACAGTTTAATTACCAGAACTAATCACGAGAGGCGTGAAGGCCCAAGGAAGAAGAAACATCCTGAAACTTAAAACATACCCCTAAGTAAATTCCTAACTGTGTAAATAACAACACAATCACCTAAAAGTTCAAAATGAAAGTCTTTAACACAAGTACAGTAACTACAAATTGAATTCATATACCATCATGTGATCTGGAGTCAACTATAAACAAGATACACATATAGCCGGCAATAGCCGAGTACTTTTTTCCTTTTTCAAAATCCTTTCGACGAAGTAGTCAATATGGCGTTAGTATATTAAACCAATAAAATAACCAGTATTCCATTACAAGTAGGTGGAAGGGAAACCCTGTAATTCTTTTAAAAATAGTATTACATATCTCGTTCGGAATTGAAACAAATGAACATCTCATATGGTGTTTTACTTCCAATGATAGAATTTGCCATCACAAAATGGGTTACCCTTAATCAATGGTACCGAAACCATGACTTAATCTCCATTTCAGAGTTTCGAATACTGGGAATTGGAGGTGTCAAGGACAGTCACGACAAGAATGATAAAATTGTGAAATGTGAAACCACGACTTAATTTCCAATTCAGAGTTTCTCATACCGAGAGTTGGAGGTGTCAAGGACACTCATGACAAGAATGATAAAATCGCGAAATGAGAAACCACGACTTAATCACTATTTCAGAGTTTCGGATACAGGGAGTTGGAGGTGTCAATGACACTCACGACAAGAATGATGAAATCACGAAATGTGAAAGATCAGAGCATGTCAAAGACTCCATTTCGAAGTTTCGTAGACCGATAAATCAAAGATCAAAGAAACTTTAACATTTGAAGTAGTGAACCTCGAAATCCTGAAATAGACACATCAAGAAACCACGTCAGCTAAGGACACATGGCACATGGAGAAAAGCACCAGGAATTTTTGAGAGATCCTGATAGAGAATTCAAAGTCAGTCTGGTGTAGGATTGTTCTCAGATGGCATGCAACTTATAAATCTGTAATCACAATTACCACCCCTTCGTTATAAAGTTTGGTGATCAAATATGGGGATTTGTAACCCTTAAATAAGAAAAAAAAAAGAAAAAAAAAATATTATGACAAATTTGAGGTTCATTACATATGGTATTAGAGCAAAAGGTTACAACACTAGACCTAAACAGAGCCACGTTAGTTTCTTAGTACATATTTTGATCTATGCAAAACTAATAAACCTTTTTGTTACAAACATAAAACATCTCTGTTTTGTGTGAATTATGGCAGCTGAGGATGATGCAGAAATCAAAATGGAAGGAAATCTAGAACAGGGACCTCATTGAGATCGAAGATAGAATAGTGATGCAAGTACTGGAAACAATGAGGAATCTTATTGTTGAACTACAGGTTTTCAAAGAAGACAATGAGAAATTGAAGAAAGCACAACAGGAATAGTAAGAGATTAATGAGGTCTTGATGCGCAGTATAGTGACCAAGAAAAGCCCAAAGGACGATAACCATGATGAAGAAGTTAGAAAAAGGGCCTCCAAGAACCATGGGTTAGAAAAAAAAAAAGGAGACAGTTCGTTTGAACGAACACCTTCAGCTGAGGACAAAGTTAAAACAGACAGAAAAAGAAAACAAGTAAACCATCTTGAAGGAGAATTTAAAAAGATTAAACCAACTACCTCTAATGGAGAATCTAGGACAAGAGAAGAAGTTGAGGCATTGTTGTTGGACATTAAAAAATACTTCCAGATCTACAACTATTCCTGTAATATGAAGGTCAAAATGGCCATCTACTATCTGAAAGGGAAGGCTAGGATTTGGTGGAAAGACCTAAAATTGGCCAAGGGCCCAAAGGAGAAACAGTTGGAATGGTATGAATTTAAGAAGTATTTCAAGAGAAAATACCTTTCTGAAAGATATTATGAAATGAAAACGAAAGAATTTTACGAGTTACGACTTGTATAGATGACGATGGAGGACCTTATAAATAAATTTCTGGAACTACTAAGGTTTGTACTATACATCTGGGAGGATAAGGTAAAAATCCAGTGATTCTTAAGCTATTTACCACAGTCCTATAGGGACATAACTGAGTTAGACAAGCCCAAATCCTTGAGTGAAGTATTTAGGAAAACACGAATGTGTTATGACCAGTATAAACAGCGGGCATAGTTTCCCAAATCCTGGAAGGATAAAAAACAAGATCGAATGAACCATAGGAAGAAGGGATACCAGCCATCTCCTTATCGGAATGCAACAAAATGATTTTCGAGAAAGGATTTTCACTACAATCATTCGAATACGCAAAGCAACGATAAACCTAGGAAAGAAGAAGTTTGGGGACATCTCTCGCGAGCCATTAAAGTGTTGGGAATGTGGAGAACCTCATCTAAGGAGGAACTATCCACGTTTAATTTTAGCAAACATAATTCTTGTTCATAATTTGCAAGAGGCATCGACGATGGGTGACGTGGGCAGAAGCCTGCATCGGATAAATGCAGCCATAGATGGTCGGCAAGTTGACCACCAGTCCATTGTAGTAGAGATCGAAGGTAAAATCAATAACTCTCGAATTTCTGTTTTAATTGACCCTTGAGCTACATTAAGTTATATTACTCTTGATGTAGTAGATTAAAAAAAACTTAAGAAATTGAAGCACGCAAAATCATGGTTGGTACAACTAACAATAGGGACTAAAAGAAAAGTAGTTGAATTTATTTCTGATTTTGAATTCAGCTTAGATGGTCAAGATATAAGGAAAAATTTGAACATCCTACCACTAGGGTCTTATGATATGATTATCGGAATGGATTGGTTGGAAAAGCACAAATAAATACTAGATTTTTATGAAAAGTCACTTAACTATAAAGACGATTTTGGTACTACTAGAACAACCCAAGGTATACCAAAACTAGTATCAATCAGACAAGTTTCAGCGATGCAACTCAAGAAATGTATGAGAAAGGAATGTCAAGTTTATGAAATCCAAATAACGAATCTGTTAGAAAGAGAAGATAAGCTAAAGTTAGAAGACTTTGTTGTCCTACATGAATTTAGAGACATGTTTGTGGATGAGATACTAGAATTACCTCCTAGAAGGGAAATAGACTAATCCATAGACCTACTACCTGGTTCAACCCCTATCTCAAAAGAACCTTACCGAATGAGTCTACCAAAACTCACAGAATTAAAAATACAATTACAGGAATTGTTGGACAAAGTGTATATCATACCGAGTGTTTCACCATGGGGGGCACCAATTCTCTTTGTGAAAAAGAAAGACGGTACTCTAAGACTATGTATCGATTATAGAAAATTGAAAAAAATGAATATTAAGAACAAATACCCTTGACCAAGGATAAATGATCTGTTCGATCAACTAGGTGGGGCCAAGATGTTTTCAAAGATGGATTTACGATCTGGTTATCATCAAGTTAGAATAAAAGATGAGGAAATAAACAAAACATATTTTCGAACAAGATATGGACACTACGAATTCGTAGTCATACCTTTCAGACTCACTAACGCACCAACCATGTTTATGTTCCTGATGAACAGTATTTTCAATCAGTACATAGACAAGTTCATAGTAGTATTTATCGACGATATTCTGGTCTATTCTAAAATGAAGGAAGAACATGATGAACACTTAAGAATAGTTCTGAAAATGTTGAGGAAACATAAACTGTACGTCAAGTTTGACAAGTGTGACTTTTATCAAAAGGAAATACAATATCTAGGACATGTAATTTCAGCAGAAGGCATTGCCGTAGACCCGGAGAAGATAAAATCCATTATGGAATGGTCGGTACCTAAGGATGTAGCGTATATCCGGTCATTCATGGGAATCATCGGATATTATCACAGATTTATAGAAGGGTTTTCCAAGATATCCTACCCTATCATGTTATTACAAAAGAAAGGGACCAAGTTTAACTAGTCAGAGAAATGTCAAGACAATTTTAACAAGCTGAAGGAATTGTTGACAACTGCACCCATATTGAAGGTGGAAGACCTAGATAAGGACTTCACCGTATGTGTTGATGCAAGTAAAGAAGGATTAGGTGGTGTCCTAACTCAGGAAGGACACATTATTTGTTATGAGTCCTGAAAATTAAAATAACATGAGAGAAATTATATCACTCATGACTTAGAATTGGCAACAATAATACACGCCTTAAAAATGTGATGAAACTACATAATGGGCAAAAAAATTCTACTATTGATGGATAATAGCGATGTGAAATATTTGTTTAACCAACTATATATTAATGCAAGGCACGCAAGATGGCTAGCCTTCTTGAGCGAATTCGACTTCGACGTGAGACATATCAAGAGTAAGGAAAATAAGGTAGCAGATGCTTTAAGAAGAAGAGTCCATGGGTGATTTGAGATAAATATTAGCAGGGCAGAAAGTGATTTGGAACAAAGAATAAGGATGACAACTATAAACAACGTAAATTACACTAAGATAATGGCAGAATTATAAAACAACACCGCAAACTCAGACAAATCAGATCTAAGTATCGACAAGAAGGGACTAGTATGATTTAAAAACAGATTTTGCATACCAAATTCGGCAGAGTTAAAATTAATAGTCTTGGACGAAGTGCATAAGAAACAGTATTTTAGCCATCCAGGGTACCAGAAAACGATAACCGCACTTAGAAAACTATTTTACTCGCCCAGTATGAAGGGAGAAACAACATAATACTTGGCTAGGTGCCAAGATTGTCAGCAGGTTAAGGTCAAGCACGAGCATCCAACCGGCCTATTACAGCCTTTACCAGTACAAGAATGGAAATGGGAGACCATATCATTGGAATTTATAACAGGTTTGCCTAAAACTCATAAACAAAACAATTATATCATGGTTCTAATCGATAAACTCAGTAAGTCTGCACACTTTATTCTTGTAAAGTCTACTTTTAAATCTATAAACATTGCTGAAATATTTATGAAATAAATCTTTAGACTGCATGGAATTCCTAAAAAGGTGATTTCAGATAGAGACGTAAAATTCACATCCTCTTTTTGGAAGGAATTGTTTGCAGGGATAAATACTAATTTAAATTTCAGTACGAGTTATCACCCAAAAATCGATGGACAAGATAGAAAGGACAAACCAAATCGTAAAGGATATGCTCTGCATGTATGTACGAACAAAACCAAACAAGTGGGAAGACTATCTACACTTGGTAGAATTTTCATATAACAATGGGTACCAAACTTCAGCTAAGTTAAGTCTTTCGAGGTACTATACGATAGGAAGTGTACGGCTCCAATTAGCTAGGACAACCCAGCTGACAGACTCATGTTTGGACCAGAGATGCTCCAGGAAATGGAGAACATGGTAAGGAAGGTATAACAGAACTTAAAAGAAGCACACGACAAACAGAAGAGCTATGCAGACCAGAAAAGAAGACAATTGGAATTTCAAGTGGGAGACCATGCCTACTTGAAGGTCAAAGCCCGAAAAAGTTCATTGAAGTTAGGGAACTGTCCCAAGATGGAACCCAGGTTTGTGGGCCCTTCGAGATACTAGCACGAATTGGACCCGCAGCATACCAACTTGCACTTCCAGCTAATTTAAGAATTCATTATGTATTTCATGTTTCTTTGTTGAAAAAGTATGTTCATGACCCTACTCATATGATTGATTGGAACTTGGTGCAGATGGAATCTGAAGGCAAGTTCCAGGTGGAACCCCCGCGTATTCTGGACCAAAGAGAAATAACACTTCGGAACAGAGTCATCGCTCAGGTAAAGGTGCAATGGAAGCACTTTAGTCCTGAGGAGGCCACTTGGGAGTTGGAGGGAGATTTGTGGAAATCTCATCCAATCATGTTCCAAGAAAGGAACGAACACTGAGGACAATGTTTTAATAAAGGAGGAAAATATGTGACATCCCCCCCCAAAAAAAAAATTATTTTTGAATTCGAAAATTGTTAGGAAAATTATTTCGTTTTTGGCAAATTCGAATTTGGGAAAATTTTGCCATTTTTAGCAATTTTGAATTTTGAATTTGGTAAATTGTAATTAATTATTATGAATGTTGGGTAGAGATGTGATTTGAACCAATTAACTATTTGAGTATGACACTTGTATGAAAACAAAATATTTTATATTTAGTGCAGGAGGACAAATGGAATCAACTGACCATGACTCCATGAGTGGGGAACATGTTGGAACTACCTCAGGGATGATTTTTACAAGTGACAAATCATAGATTTGGCCATTGGCCACCCCTGAAAATCAAGGATTTAGAAAACTGCAAAAATTCCCAAGGAGGGAAAAAGACCTAGGAAAAAATATGGTTTTAAATAGCATATGGACAGTGCCAAGTATGCGGGGAAAGGAATTACCTCTTGCTATTATGAACACTATTTTTTGAGTGTGGGGAAAGGAGGAGTATGCTCGGAAAAATTTATGTTTGCTTGTTGTTATGAACACTACTTGTTGAGTGTGAGGAAAGGAGACGATTGTTGTAGGTGAAAGGCATTTGTTGAGGAGTAGTTCGTGTTATCCCTCATGGACTCATGGTCACGATAGGGGGTGAACAGGACAAGTGATTTGACTGCCCTGTTCTAAGGTTGGGAGGAACGTGGTTGCTCCTTTTGTTGTCCCAACATTTATCCAGATATGTTTCTCTACTTTCCTCTTATTGTATTTGTGCCATTGAAATGATTGTATATGTTTTCCATTTTAGATGATTACCTTGCTGTCATATATGTTAAGATGGAGTTATAGACTTGTTGTAGATTACTTGTGGAAATAGTTCTGTTAATTAAAGACTGCATCTACATCATCACAACAAGCTTTCTGTTATAGGAACAATGTTATTCTATTATAATGAATGGATTGACAAAACTCTTGAATAATCTATCTTTGGTAGGAATAGAAT
>ML826214.1:69898-95458 GCA_009831015.1 Picea engelmannii
AGGAGGATAAGGGAAGGAGAAGGACGGGGAAAAGAGGATTATTATTCATTTTTTGGTCGGGATTTCATTCAGGAGTGGAGGAAGGGAGATTTTGGGGAAGCATTGGGGGAGAGTGAATTAACAGTGGTGACAGTGGGGATTTATCGTGCACACCGTGGCTGAGAGGTTTGGGCTCGGAGGGCTAGGACATCCGTAGATGTCCTAGGGCCAGGCGCACTCATCGGTAGGGTGGCCGGTTTGGGGGTGTTCAAGCGAAGGTTCAAGCGAGGATTCAAGCTGCAGCGCAAGCTTAGCATCAATGACAGGTATTTTCAAAATTGTGAAGTGTTTACTCAATTTTAACTTGTATGCAAATTATTAGGTAGATTTAAATTGTTATGCAAAGTGCGTTATGTAAAAATGTTATTTTATTTATAAAATTCTGGGAATGAATATGCTGGAATAAGCAAATTTTTAGTTCTTTCAAAATTCCGCTCTGTTGTAATTTATAGTAGCTTAAATGAAATCTTGGTTGTTACAGGCTATGACAGAAGATGAAGGTCCAACTTGGTTACCTATGTGTATGTAGAGGGATTATATCACAAATACACGAGTAACCCTTCTACGATCAAACAAATGACATGGAAATGGGTGCCTTCCACTTCAAACAAGCGGCTTGAAATCAACTCACCGAAGGAAGTCTAACTTTATCATTAACCCTCATGGAGAAGGTGTGCATGCTAAGCTCTAGTTTTTGTCTTTTGAAGAAGTACATAATTAAACCTAATGGAGAAGGTGTGTATCCTATGCTCTAGTTTTTGTCCTTTCAAGAAATACATAACCTTCGTCTTTGATAGAATTTTCAAAGTGATATCACCCAATTTTGTTTCTTTGGGGAAACAATAGAAATTAGGGTTATAATCCACTTTTTGAATTCTCTGAATTTGAAGTTAGTGCTTCCTTGAATGTAATTCTTTGACATATAAAAAAAACATTATGTGGTTTTCTCCCGCATTGGGTTTCCATGTAAATATTGGTGTACTCTATATTGTGTGGATGTGTCTATTGTTGTTTATTATGCACTAATGGATGTTAATGTTTATGATGCAATAATATATTGATGATGAGTTCATGAACATTGTTGAATAAGTTAAAGGAATATAAATTGTTGTTAAAAGTGGTATAAATTATTCATTACTCATTCAACCCCCTCTTAGTAATCCAACAACAATTGTTTTTGTTTATGGATATAATATACTCGAGGCTAGTTAAGTTGCAAAACTAAGTGCATGTAACTATAATGATTGCACGAGAAAAATGCTAGAGACTGACTTTGGCTTAGGTCAAATGTCATGAGCATCATGAAATATTATTATATAAACCATTGTAGAGTCAACTTGAGGAAGTACTTCAAATCAATGTGGATGAGCAAGTCTAGGGGACTGTTAGTTTTTCTCCAACTCAACACTCTAGATAAAATAAAATCACTTTATTAACTAGATGCACAATTAGGTTCCTAGCCAATTAACATAATCATAAAAATAGAAACCAGTCACAGTGCATAATATATTTAAGGTAAACACCCATGCAAAAAATCCCTAAGAGAAAACCATATCTGAGTTTGATTATAAATTTTGGGCTCCCATCATAGGATAATGGCTCATTAGAGGAATACAATGCAGCAATAGCCTGGCCTACTTGGATGTTATCTCCTTTGTTTCCCCTTAGTACATTTCCTCAACCCTACCCACTCACACTTGGATGAACTCTCTTCACCCAATGAGTGAGATCTCCTCATTTTATGTGTGACACAAAAACATGAGCAAATAGTGTTCACAAGCATATGAGAAAAGAATTTTTCTTTGCTCCTATGTGCTCTCTATGTGTCTCAACCTCTCACTTAGGATCCATTTTAGTACATTGAGTTAACGTGTAATGTACCTATAATTTATCGAATCTACCATAAAAAAAATAAAAAAATCTTATGTATCATTATCCTCTTAAGTTCGTATGTAATTACTGTTAAAGGGGATGGTCTTCATTTCTATCATAAACTCTATGAGGTACCCATGTTCTGTCTATCACATGATTTCCACTCTACCCGAGTCGTATTACTTGGTTGGATAACATTATGAGGATAGGTTTCCCGACTCTAGGAGTTTGACAAATCTTACCTCTATTTGCTTATGTCTATATTCATAAACAAATAGTCTAGACTTAGGAACCATATTCCTAGTCTATCATTAGTGCGATATTCTCTATGTTGCACGCAGGACGAAGTAACTTGTTTTGGTTTAAAACTGTATGTATTCTATAGAGTCACGAGGTAGGGTCCATATCTCTTAGTTGGACATAGGTGTTTTGAAATACGCTTAGCAAACTGTGGGATGGTTCAGTTCTTAAACATGTTTGGGTAACATAATTTAGAATGGAAAGACTCCAACTAAGCAAGATTCAATTGCATGATGCGTCAACAGAGTATCATCTCAACAAGAGGCTAACAGTGATGGGCACACTTGGAAAAATAAATGGGCCCTAACTAGTCAAGTCACAAAGTAAATTATTATTAACTTTCACTATTTCTCGAGGTGAGAGGGTAGGTCTGTCTCTCAGAAAAATTATGGCATCCTGTATCTACCATTAATGTGTTCCTGGTGTCTGCATCTCAAAGAAACCTCTTGTCCTTCCCTCCAACTGGATCATCCCAGTTCATCCCCAACACATAGCCATAACCACTACTGTACTCTCGACAATAAAATTAGTCATCAAAGGAGAAACTCTTATGGTTGCAGATGTTTCCTTAGTCATTGTGAAACCCTTGAAATAGCTCTGCATGATGTTCCTCCACAGGCAAGGAATTTCCCAAGTGGAGGCCGCTACGCATTGGAGGTCATCGCCTCCTCTAGTAAGTCTTTCCTTTGAACGCTATTGTAATATCAATGATATAAGGAAATTTTCCAGAAGGTTCATTATCGTGAGAATGACTTCTGTTCTTTACTCTGATTATAATATTTTATTAAGCCGCCCTGGTTATTATTCCTTTAGAGGCTAGGACCGTTCCTAGAGGAGGTTGTAAGATTGTTAGTCCCTTCTCCAGTTCTCTAAATGGCTCAGCCTGCCCACCCGTGAATCCTGTAATTAGGGGTCTTTCCACTCACATAGTTTTCTTCACACGTAGTTACTACTATGTTTGGTTACTTTCATTGTCATTCTTCCTTTAATAAATATAGGGGAGGCATGTGTCCCTTGGGAATGGTCACCGAGAAACTAAGCGGTTTTTCTTAAGGGGTGGAAGGGTCCCTTGTTTGGTAGTAAACTATATGACATTCTTATTTTATTTCCCTGTAAGGATGGAACCATTCTTTTGTAGGTCTACCAGACTCCCGCTTAGTTTCCACACAATTAATTACTTTATTTGGGTCTAAATCCTTATGTTCCTGTAGTGCCTCGAACAACTTATGGGGTTCTTATAGCGTACAAAGTTTGTACTGAAACCTTGTTATCTATACGGTCGGAGATTAGTTCCTGTCACTTGAATACTGTAGAGTAATGACCCTTCCCTTTACTGTTTGGTTATAATTATTATTTGTTGTTTGGTTCATGAATGTTTCAAACTTAACCCCTTTAATAAGGTCCATGTCTTGTACAGAATGTCTATATTATTACTTTAGTCTCCTCATAAGGCATGCTTGAACAGTTTACAGGTTAAGGGTTTTCGCTACTAACTACTTCTTTGTAAGAGAGGACTTATTAAGATTTGGTACCGACACTAATGGTGGAATCCTTTTGATGCGAGGGTACCCATCAAGGATACTTGGACCCCCTTCTCCTCATCCTGGGATGTTTATTCAAACAGAAAGCAACAAGGGCAGGATGGAAGACTCTAGCCGTAAGTTAAGTATTGTTAGGTCTCAACTATTTCCAGTATTCATCTTTCTATTGAAATTTTGAATTTGTTTTAATTCGTATATTATAGTAATGCTTTAAATGATAAAATTGGTAGGGATGTTGAACATGCGAGGCTCTGGGATGCCGAATATTACCTACCGCAAAAAAAGGTATTCAGGTTCTATGCCCAGTGTCTCATAGACTTATTCTTCTGAGTACTAGAAATGAGATAGACTTATTCTTCTGAGTACTAGAAATGAGAATCGACGCTCCACAAATTTTTGTTACTGAAGATGTTTCGTCCTCATTCTCGGTGTCTTCCACATTTTAAGGATGTTTCCGATTCATATATTGATAACTTGTAGTTGGAGGAAACGATACTTGCAGGAATTAGATTTATATTAAGAGCCCTTTGAGATTTAATTCTCAAATTCTTTTCTTGTGACAATGTAATTGAAAAAAATATCACGAATGGCTGATTAAAAATCTGCTTAATGGTATTACGAAATCTTCATCATAATTAGAATGTTTATAATTGGAAAAGCTTCTCTCACTCTATTTTATTATTTTGTGTCATTATGCTCAGAGGCTTTGTTATGGTCAATTAGGATTGTTACTTCTGTAAACTCCTATTTATTCCTAGAAAACACACACACATATGGATTAAATATCTATCTCTCTTCCCGTTGTATGTGAACATTGTTGGGATTAAGCTCTACAAGGAAAAAGTTGCAGACATATCGGCAAGAAATCACTTACAACTTTTGTATCAGTAATTCTGTCCATTTCCACTATAATACTTAGGCATATATATAGGTAAAAGAAATATTGATTGTGATTTCTGTTGTACTTGGTTTTTTTATTTGTTTTGGGCTACTAGGTACATAAAATAAAACCCTAATCATTATCATCACTTGGTGCATAAGTTCTTACCGAAGTATAAATACCCTATGCAAATTTCTTAGGTTCAAGTCCATTTACAAGTCGATAATTCCATAAACTGGAGTTTTGATATACTGGTAATTACCCTACAATTGTCTCCATTATAATAACCTAGTTTAAAAAGGGATTATACCAGAATTCAACCATGTAATTTTCTTCCGATTATCATAACAATTAAAAGGAAGACTTTAATATTCATTCGAGATTAACTCAAAAGTAAAAATGTTACTCAACATTAATTCCTAAGGATTTCTATCAGTTTTGTAATCGACCTCTAAAAATGACATAAAAAAAATAATTTCTTCCTTTGGATCACCAAACTCATTTAGCTTAATAGCCTCATAACAAATGAGGGGTAATGCTCACCCAAGTTCTAGATCTAAGGTCCATCTCGACAACCTATAACAAATTCCAATTAAACACAAAAACTTAATAAGGGGGAACCCTTTACAAATCCTCATTTAGAGGTTCCATAAACATACACCTAGGTACAAATCCTCAAATAGAGGTTCTATAAACATACACCTAGGTTTTTGTGGTCCTAAGTTTCCCCTTAACCCATAAAATTTCTTTACTGGTGCGAAAGGCTATCTCCTTTGATACGAAAAGAGATATCCACCAGGAGAAAGGAAACTTCGAAGTATTAAAACCAATAAAAATAACATATAAGGTCTGATACGAATCAATAGTGTCCTGGGTCGTGGAATGGTTTGTGACTACAGTGCTTCCAAACACTAAGGTTACACTATTTGGGTGAGGCGTTCTCGTGCGACCACTCTATTCGACTGAGGGTTTTTTTTAACTCAGCATTACCCGAACCACCCAAGAATACGACAACAGTCTAACTGGAACGAGAAACAGTTAACCCCCAACTATGCTCGCTTAGTTGCTTCTCAGACGAGATGACCATTAAATGTGTACTTTGGGTTATTAAAGGCAGGGGTGTGCGCTTGTCAGAGAAGTTAGGACTCTGCTCTTGCAATCCAAGGAAGTTCTGTATACCCAGATTACAATGACCTTTCTGCCTGTCCTTTCCTAATCTCGTCTTGCCAAGTTTTCCCTAGCACATGGCCCGACTAACCCCGTACCTAGGCATTCATTCTAGTATCTCAACTATAACTTAGGGTTAGGTGAGTTTCTTTCTCGTCATTGTGGCTCTCCGAAATTGACCCTGCGTATTATCCTTCGGTGGGGAAAACTATCATTCTGGAGGCCGTTTACCCAACAATCTAGTCGGCCAGGTCTATCTCGCTGGTAAGTTTACTATTAATATATCGTATCTTATGAAGAGAAGACAGTTTTGGGAGGTCTAACTCGGTGAATGTCCCTTCTATTCTTAGATCCTACCACTGATTTTAACTCCCTTAAAGTTTAAACGATTAATATTGTTCAGGATAAATCTTTTCAGAAATCGGCTTGGATTATTCGTGCATTTATATTTTTCTTTTTTTTTTCTCGTCATTTTCAATATTTCCGAGACTTAACAACTATTCCCCTGGACATTTTAATTTAGGTTACAATATGTTCAAGAGTCATCCTCCTCCGTGCTCCTTCAGTGGTTATATGACGAAACCGGAGTCGGCCCGGTTGAGATTTCGTAAGAAAACGGGTACCCTGTGGGTAACACTTCCTTATGCTTTACTCTCTGAAGGTTGAGTCTACCCGACAGTGTCATATTCATACCTTTAATTGACCAAGAAATCCTACAATGAATTTTTTCTTGGTAAAAATTACCACTTTCGTTTAAAATGACCGCGTAGAGTTTTCCTGAAACCATCTCACGATATACGACTTTGAATTAAAGGTTTTGTGTATACTTTACAAAGAACATTTTTCGTCCATTGAAAGAAAGTCAATCAGTAGTTTTTCTTTGTGTTGGTGGTACTATAAGTGCATACGCCCTCTCGGGGATTGGTTATGACGTTCTCTATGTTGACTATCAGATTCATTCTTGTTCCAAGTACATTTTATTTTGCCAAGGTTTTGAAACATATCCTGTTACAACTCGACTTATACAGTTTATGCATTAAGGAAGACTAATATTGTCGTCTACTTTACTCCGTCTATTTCACTTTATTTAATTTCCTTGGTTGTTGTAATTGTCCCCTTTATATTTCTTTTCTTTGTCTAAAGTGTAGGTATGATTCACTAATGGTGGGCCTTGTTGATGCGAGGTACCCATCAGGAATCCGCTTCACTCTCCACCCTCGGCTCGACCGTCTACACCGATAGCAAGTGGCAAGGCAAGGATTCGGGACTGTGCATTGAAAATATGAGTGTCTCCGTAGAGGATGATTAAACTGTCGGTTAAAGTTATCATCTAGTTGTTATTATCGTTACTTTCCTTCAACTACAAGTTAATAATCACAGAGTCTTTTTCTTTGTAGGTCTTCGATCTGCGTGAGTCTCGAAAGTCCGCCCCTAACATCGGTGAGAAAGGTAAACGGTTCTGAACCCATCATTTCTCAGGTTAAACTATACAAGTTCTAGAATCATCCAAGGAGATCATGATTTGACTAATTCCGTTATAACTAGTTCTGTGTCTACCCTAACGTTTGTTGGGGGTAAACCCTTGGGTCTCTTTTCCAGTTCCTGTATAAGTATTGAGACTGTAATTGAATAAATAGTCTAGTCAGTTAGGCAATATACTTATTCTCTTTAATTAATAGCAAGACAGTCCTGGTTGACTGTACTTGGAATGATAATCTATGTCGAAGGAATTCTATTTTTTTTCAAATTCAAACAATGTACTTATTGTTTATGCCACTCGGCTCTATTCTGACCCATTGGCCTAATACGTTATATAAAGGAATATTTTTTCCATAGTTTTATCACATTCATTGATATATTTTGGTTTACTGTATTCGATTTTCGATCGATGAAGTACACTCGTTGTTGCTTTCACTAGAGCATTCCAACTCCTATACTTTTGATTTATAGTTACAGATCTATCGTAGAATGTATTGACTCGAACTATATTAGACCTATACTAAGTGGTTGATAGCATCCAGATTTTCATTTATAAATCTGAATTTGTGTTTGCAAAGAATACTTACTTCCTATATATAGACTAGTTTCAATATGTTCAGACCTAGATTGTAATCAACCTCAAATTTGTCATAATTTTTTTTTTTTTATTATTATTTTTACATATATTTATTTTTATTTAAGGGTTACAAATCCCCATATTTGTTCACCAAAATTTATAACAAAGGGGTGGTAATTCTGATTACAGATTTATAAGTTGCATGTCATCTCAGAGTAATCCTACACCAGTTGCATGTCATCTAAGAGTAATCCTACACCAGACTGACTTTGAATTCTCTATCAGGATCTCTCAAAAATTCCTCGTGCTTTTCTCCAACATGTACATTGTACCCATAGATATGAAATGCATAAACATATACCCCTCTAAGCAGGAAGGTCAAGTTAGGACTTGGATCCTAATTTTCCATCTATACTATTGACTTTGAACACTATGGGATCTTTCCAAACTTATGTGAATTTCCATTGTATACCTATAGTAACCTAGTCACATGCTAAAATCATTGTACTTATTTAAACTCACAATATCACTAGTGGTTTAGCATTTAGAGCAAGGGACAAGATTATGGTTTGGTGGAATACAAGAGGTAGTTACGGGGCTATGGTTGAGTGTTCAACTATAACCAGAACGACCAAAAGGACACGATATAAACCTAACTCGACTGCACTTAATCCCTCTCCGTGACTGAGCATTAAATAAAAGGCAAGAGCACACTGGCAAGACTTAAAGACCCTTCCTGCAAAATTAATTAGAGGTCCGGTGGCGTACTCTCGGGTTAATGTTTAGTCTCTGTGCCCACTGTGTTCACGCCACCTTAGGCCGATCACATGGCCTCGGGCCAGTATCCTTTACTCACCCATTACTCGGACCAAACGAACAGTCAGTCGTGGAATGCTAGACTCTCATCGATGCCAAAGTGGTTGGAGATTTGAAGCTAAGTGTATGCTATGATAGTTATTGTTATTAACCTACTAGGGTACCTTGCCTAGATTATACACATATTTGACCAGTACTTTCTCGAATGTTTGAGACTCTTGTAAAATCTTAAGATTGCATGTAAGGTCCTTGAAGTTATGGCTCGATTGAGGCCGGTTCTGTTATTTCATAAATTTCTTTCTTTCACCTTTCACCAGGCAAGTAATAATATTAAGGGGTTCTGTGTGTATTAACATCATGGTCAAAGTATAGCTCTGTGCTCATAAAGAAGGTCATACGAGGGTTCTTCACCAAACTTGGGGTTCGACTTTCCCTGGTGTACTCAGTGATTTTCTATCGGTCATTTTGTCGTTTTAGTTTTATTTTTATTTTATTGTCGGCCACCTAGCCCTAGCAGTTGTCACAAGGAAAGGATAAAGTCTCATGTATACAATAGTTCATCAATATTTAACTATTTTAGTAGTGTAGGATCTGTGTATGTTTTCTTTCCAAGTCATTTAAATTTTTAGTTCCTTATAAGTTTTTCATTTGATCATTTGCGAGGTACCCATCAGTTTCAATCCTCGACCAATTTCCCTTCCATTGTATGGGCATCCTCCTCGACCACGTGGCGATACATCCGATCCGGACCATAAGTTAAGTGATGATGTATATTCATGGATATCAAGTTTTCTCTAGCATAACAATTGTCTTAGATTTTATTTAATCTAAACTGTTTTAGAGTTCTGATGGCTTCTCATTCTGATCACCTTTGTGCTTTCTCGTAGGGCTGCTTACTCACAAATGCTTTCTCACAGGGCTGCTTACTCACAAATCTTTTGACTCGGAGTCATGCCATGTAATGAAAAGGTAATTGGGTTCTACTTGGCCCTTCAAATTTTTACAGCTCCCACTGAGTGCTTCAATTTGGAGGTAGCCATCGTGAGTAGAGATGCCAATTTTTTTATGGCGCACGATTAAATTTTGGGTTTTTATTTAATGAGGAAGCCCTAAGGACTGCACCCTCAACTCTGTGACAAACAAATAAAGTTGATTTTACTCAATGCGACCAATCGGTCCATCTCCTATTATGTAAGATATATTTAGGGTTGTGGGTTGGCTACATCTTTCGAGTCATTTCCGAATGCTTATTATAACTAGCACAGCCACATGGTTGTGGCTGATGAACGCCGAAAGGCATATTTCATTTGCAAACAAATCTCAGACCTATTTCATTTACAAACAAACCTTAATCAGTATATTAAGATTACAAACAAATCTTAACTTTAACATAAATCTTAATTAAAATTTTAATTAGAATTTAAAAATGAAATAATATGTTGATATAGTTTCACCTGTACAATAAATTTTTGAATGCTTGAGTTTACATAACTTCTATTACGGATTAGAGTTCCAGGATTAGAGCTCCAATGTATTTTCTGTAGGATTGGGTGTCGTCGGCCTGTTGTATTACAATGCAGCTGTAAATATCCATTGTTAACAAACGAATAGAGCAAGCCAAAGAAAACCCAATCAGAAAATAATTCATAGCGTTTACATGAGTCATGAATGAAAATTACCTCTTTTAGGAGACTGCAACCACCATTTAATAGACGACAAGTCTTCCAAGATATAAACCTATCTTCCGTATATCAAAAGAGGCGATGCTTACAACACTCGAGTTACAGTTTCCATATGCTCATAAGAGAATCAGTATTTCGTTGCTCCAGTTATTGTAACTCTGCCCGTCTTCTATATCACACAGCAGTTAGTAATTAACGAAAAAATTAAAACCACTAATTGGTTAAGGCGACACGATCTAACCAGTCACAGAATAAAAATAGTTATCAGAAAGGATTACCTTGGGTTTCACTGGCACTAAAGCCCGTAAAGAAGACCAGCCGTAAAGAAGACGAAAGATGAACAGGCACATAAATGGTCCGCTCTTTCCTTCCATAATCTTGTGGTACCCGACACAAATAATCCATAGCCATTTAATTAAAAAAAACCATTCATATCTCAATAGTACGTGGCCACCGTTCACATTCCAACAGATACGTGCAATCCATTTGAGGTATTTGAAGTAGTGCGTGCTAATCATCTAAACGTGGCAATAAAATTTTGCATAGATATTAATCCTTGTTAATCATGTTAACGTGGCAGTCATATAGTGTTACAGTAATTTTTTAATATGATTAGGTAAATGTGAAAAAGTAAACATGTGAACGCATGCATTCATAAATGCAAGGAAGTTATGAACAATAAATCGCATCCATTGATTTGGGAGGACGACTAAGAATATGCCAACATCTTTAATTGTTGGTTGTAAGATTAAGATTTAAGGTTAAAAGATGATTAAATGTGCCCATTGCCAATAGGTATACGCCTTTCGGCGTAAATAGGTATACGCCTTTCGGCGTAATTAAATTTCTAGGCTATGAGTCTATGATCATTCAAAGAAAAAAATATTGTTTCTTTCAGTTTTTTCGAGGCGATGGGCCTATGATCATTCAAAGAATTGTATATACTATATTTTTTTTTTTTTAAATTGTCATCTAGTTCTTTCCTTTCATTACTGTCAGGCCATTATAATTCTCGGTTACAGATCTTGTGAAATTCCCGGATATATGTATATTCTAAGTACGGGATTCTAGAATAACCCTTGGGTTCATTGGCCCTTTCGTCTCTAGCATCTAGTCACAGATCTCGGTAATTGTTGACAATATTTAGACTTATTCGAATTTCTTTTTATTCCAGAACTTCATGTAGGGTCAACTAGGCCTAACCGCCTTCCGTTCTATAAGGAACACTTACAACTATATAGATATATACAGTAGTTTTCCCATAATGAAATTTTTACAAGTCGCATACTTATATATATATATATATATATATATATATACATATACATATACATGGTATTTTTCCTATAGGGCAAGGCTTGCAATTCGCATGCTTGATATTTTTACTGTAATTTCCTGTAATGATGTGTTGTAATTTCACATACTGATTTCATATGTGTGTGTGTATATATATAGGTGCTAGAATGCAGAGTTGTCTTATATTATACTATAACCATTTACTATGGTAGTATCGATTGAATAGGGTACCTCCTGCAGAACAGAGATAACTCAAGAAAAAAAATATGCATGTATATTATATTCGAGATACGAGCTTTGTCTCTAATGAAGATCAAATACACCACATACATTGAACTAGTAGCAAGATTCCTAACCTAAATAATGGGGTAGGATCCACAAAATTACAGTCACAGTTTTGTCTCTAATGAAGATCAAATACACCACATACATTGAACTGGTAGCAAGATTCCTAACCTAAATAATGGGGTAGGATCCACAAAATTACAGTCACAGTTTTCTTTAGAATTAAATAACAAAATATTTCGTATATATATCTGAATACCCTTTTCAGTTAATAAAACAACTCTTCAGTTTGCAAGAATTTTAGTATAATTAATTCATCCAGCAACATACTTATTCACAACAGTCATCCATATAGCCACATAATTATTTTGGGAATTCCTATACTAGTAGGGTTTCACTTTGATTTGGGGTTTTGGTTTGTAGAGGTTGAAAAATAATACAAAACTTGAAATACATTGTCCGTATATGAACTTATGGTAGATTGAAAACTTCCAGAATTCGTATTTGTTCTAATTGGTTACTTTATTATTTTATACAAGGTATTCCTCTCCTTGCCACGATTAATATAATTACCCAATGGCTTTTCCACGCAGTTTACTATTTATATTCTATTCCTACCAAAGATAGATTATTCAAGAGTTTTGTCAATCCATTCATTATAATAGAATAACATTGTTCCTATAACAGAAAGCTTGTTGTGATGATGTAGATGCAGTCTTTAATTAACAGAACTATTTCCACAAGTAATCTACAACAAGTCTATAACTCCATCTTAACATATATGACAGCAAGGTAATCATCTAAAATGGAAAACATATACAATCATTTCAATGGCACAAATACAATAAGAGGAAAGTAGAGAAACATATCTGGATAAATGTTGGGACAACAAAAGGAGCAACCACGTTCCTCCCAACCTTAGAACAGGGCAGTCAAATCACTTGTCCTGTTCACCCCCTATCGTGACCATGAGTCCATGAGGGATAACACGAACTACTCCTCAACAAATGCCTTTCACCTACAACAATCGTCTCCTTTCCTCACACTCAACAAGTAGTGTTCATAACAACAAGCAAACATAAATTTTTCCGAGCATACTCCTCCTTTCCCCACACTCAAAAAATAGTGTTCATAATAGCAAGAGGTAATTCCTTTCCCCGCATACTTGGCACTGTCCATATGCTATTTAAAACCATATTTTTTCCTAGGTCTTTTTCCCTCCTTGGGAATTTTTGCAGTTTTCTAAATCCTTGATTTTCAGGGGTGGCCAATGGCCAAATCTATGATTTGTCACTTGTAAAAATCATCCCTGAGGTAGTTCCAACATGTTCCCCACTCATGGAGTCATGGTCAGTTGATTCCATTTGTCCTCCTGCACTAAATATAAAATATTTTGTTTTCATACAAGTGTCATACTCAAATAGTTAATTGGTTCAAATCACATCTCTACCCAACATTCATAATAATTAATTACAATTTACCAAATTCAAAATTCAAAATTGCTAAAAATGGCAAAATTTTCCCAAATTCGAATTTGCCAAAAACGAAATAATTTTCCTAACAATTTTCGAATTCAAAAATAATTTTTTTTTTGGGGGGGGATGTCACATATTTTCCTCCTTTATTAAAACATTGTCCTCAGTGTTCGTTCCTTTCTTGGAACATGATTGGATGAGATTTCCACAAATCTCCCTCCAACTCCCAAGTGGCCTCCTCAGGACTAAAGTGCTTCCATTGCACCTTTACCTGAGCGATGACTCTGTTCCGAAGTGTTATTTCTCTTTGGTCCAGAATACGCGGGGGTTCCACCTGGAACTTGCCTTCAGATTCCATCTGCACCAAGTTCCAATCAATCATATGAGTAGGGTCATGAACATACTTTTTCAACAAAGAAACATGAAATACATAATGAATTCTTAAATTAGCTGGAAGTGCAAGTTGGTATGCTGCGGGTCCAATTCGTGCTAGTATCTCGAAGGGCCCACAAACCTGGGTTCCATCTTGGGACAGTTCCCTAACTTCAATGAACTTTTTCGGGCTTTGACCTTCAAGTAGGCATGGTCTCCCACTTGAAATTCCAATTGTCTTCTTTTCTGGTCTGCATAGCTCTTCTGTTTGTCGTGTGCTTCTTTTAAGTTCTGTTATACCTTCCTTACCATGTTCTCCATTTCCTGGAGCATCTCTGGTCCAAACATGAGTCTGTCAGCTGGGTTGTCCTAGCTAATTGGAGCCGTACACTTCCTATCGTATAGTACCTCGAAAGACTTAACTTAGCTGAAGTTTGGTACCCATTGTTATATGAAAATTCTACCAAGTGTAGATAGTCTTCCCACTTGTTTGGTTTTGTTCGTACATACATGCAGAGCATATCCTTTACGATTTGGTTTGTCCTTTCTATCTTGTCCATCGATTTTTGGGTGATAACTCGTACTGAAATTTAAATTAGTATTTATCCCTGCAAACAATTCCTTCCAAAAAGAGGATGTGAATTTTACGTCTCTATCTGAAATCACCTTTTTAGGAATTCCATGCAGTCTAAAGATTTATTTCATAAATATTTCAGCAATGTTTATAGATTTAAAAGTAGACTTTACAAGAATAAAGTGTGCAGACTTACTGAGTTTATCGATTAGAACCATGATATAATTGTTTTGTTTATGAGTTTTAGGCAAACCTGTTATAAATTCCAATGATATGGTCTCCCATTTCCATTCTTGTACTGGTAAAGGCTGTAATAGGCCGGTTGGATGCTCGTGCTTGACCTTAACCTGCTGACAATCTTGGCACCTAGCCAAGTATTATGTTGTTTCTCCCTTCATACTGGGCGAGTAAAATAGTTTTCTAAGTGCGGTTATCGTTTTCTGGTACCCTGGATGGCTAAAATACTGTTTCTTATGCACTTCGTCCAAGACTATTAATTTTAACTCTGCCGAATTTGGTATGCAAAATCTGTTTTTAAATCATACTAGTCCCTTCTTGTCGATACTTAGATCTGATTTGTCTGAGTTTGCGGTGTTGTTTTATAATTCTGCCATTATCTTAGTGTAATTTACGTTGTTTATAGTTGTCATCCTTATTCTTTGTTCCAAATCACTTTCTGCCCTGCTAATATTTATCTCAAATCACCCATGGACTCTTCTTCTTAAAGCATCTGCTACCTTATTTTCCTTACTCTTGATATGTCTCACGTCGAAGTCGAATTCGCTCAAGAAGGCTAGCCATCTTGCGTGCCTTGCATTAATATATAGTTGGTTAAACAAATATTTCACATCGCTATTATCCATCAATAGTAGAATTTTTTTGCCCATTATGTAGTTTCATCACATTTTTAAGGCGTGTATTATTGTTGCCAATTCTAAGTCATGAGTGATATAATTTCTCTCATGTTATTTTAATTTTCAGGACTCATAACAAATAATGTGTCCTTCCTGAGTTAGGACACCACCTAATCCTTCTTTACTTGCATCAACACATACGGTGAAGTCCTTATCTAGGTCTTCCACCTTCAATATGGGTGCAGTTGTCAACAATTCCTTCAGCTTGTTAAAATTGTCTTGACATTTCTCTGACTAGTTAAACTTGGTCCCTTTCTTTTGTAATAACATGATAGGGTAGGATATCTTGGAAAACCCTTCTATAAATCTGTGATAATATCCGATGATTCCCATGAATGACCGGATATACGCTACATCCTTAGGTACCGACCATTCCATAATGGATTTTATCTTCTCCGGGTCTACGGCAATGCCTTCTGCTGAAATTACATGTCCTAGATATTGTATTTCCTTTTGATAAAAGTCACACTTGTCAAACTTGACGTACAGTTTATGTTTCCTCAACATTTTCAGAACTATTCTTAAGTGTTCATCATGTTCTTCCTTCATTTTAGAATAGACCAGAATATCGTCGATAAATACTACTATGAACTTGTCTATGTACTGATTGAAAATACTGTTCATCAGGAACATAAACATGGTTGGTGCGTTAGTGAGTCTGAAAGGTATGACTACGAATTCGTAGTGTCCATATCTTGTTCGAAAATATGTTTTGTTTATTTCCTCATCTTTTATTCTAACTTGATGATAACCAGATCGTAAATCCATCTTTGAAAACATCTTGGCCCCACCTAGTTGATCGAACAGATCATTTATCCTTGGTCAAGGGTATTTGTTCTTAATATTCATTTTTTTCAATTTTCTATAATCGATACATAGTCTTAGAGTACCGTCTTTCTTTTTCACAAAGAGAATTGGTGCCCCCCATGGTGAAACACTCGGTATGATATACACTTTGTCCAACAATTCCTGTAATTGTATTTTTAATTCTGTGAGTTTTGGTAGACTCATTCGGTAAGGTTCTTTTGAGATAGGGGTTGAACCAGGTAGTAGGTCTATGGATTAGTCTATTTCCCTTCTAGGAGGTAATTCTAGTATCTCATCCACAAACATGTCTCTAAATTCATGTAGGACAACAAAGTCTTCTAACTTTAGCTTATCTTCTCTTTCTAACAGATTCGTTATTTGGATTTCATAAACTTGACATTCCTTTCTCATACATTTCTTGAGTTGCATCGCTGAAACTTGTCTGATTGATACTAGTTTTGGTATACCTTGGGTTGTTCTAGTAGTACCAAAATCGTCTTTATAGTTAAGTGACTTTTCATAAAAATCTAGTATTTATTTGTGCTTTTCCAACCAATCCATTCCGATAATCATATCATAAGACCCTAGTGGTAGGATGTTCAAATTTTTCCTTATATCTTGACCATCTAAGCTGAATTCAAAATCAGAAATAAATTCAACTACTTTTCTTTTAGTCCCTATTGTTAGTTGTACCAACCATGATTTTGCGTGCTTCAATTTCTTAAGTTTTTTTTAATCTACTACATCAAGAGTAATATAACTTAATGTAGCTCAAGGGTCAATTAAAACAGAAATTCGAGAGTTATTGATTTTACCTTCGATCTCTACTACAATGGACTGGTGGTCAACTTGCCGACCATCTATGGCTGCATTTATCCGATGCAGGCTTCTGCCCACGTCACCCATCGTCGATGCCTCTTGCAAATTATGAACAAGAATTATGTTTGCTAAAATTAAACGTGGATAGTTCCTCCTTAGATGAGGTTCTCCACATTCCCAACACTTTAATGGCTCGCGAGAGATGTCCCCAAACTTCTTCTTTCCTAGGTTTATCGTTGCTTTGCGTATTCGAATGATTGTAGTGAAAATCCTTTCTCGAAAATCATTTTGTTGCATTCCGATAAGGAGATGGCTGGTATCCCTTCTTCCTATGGTTCATTCGATCTTGTTTTTTATCCTTCCAGGATTTGGGAAACTATGCCCGCTGTTTATACTGGTCATAACACATTCGTGTTTTCCTAAATACTTCACTCAAGGATTTGGGCTTGTCTAACTCAGTTATGTCCCTATAGGACTGTGGTAAATAGCTTAAGAATCACTGGATTTTTACCTTATCCTCCCAGATGTATAGTACAAACCTTAGTAGTTCCAGAAATTTATTTATAAGGTCCTCCATCGTCATCTATACAAGTCGTAACTCGTAAAATTCTTTCGTTTTCATTTCATAATATCTTTCAGAAAGGTATTTTCTCTTGAAATACTTCTTAAATTCATACCATTCCAACTGTTTCTCCTTTGGGCCCTTGGCCAATTTTAGGTCTTTCCACCAAATCCTAGCCTTCCCTTTCAGATAGTAGATGGCCATTTTGACCTTCATATTACAGGAATAGTTGTAGATCTGGAAGTATTTTTTAATGTCCAACAACAATGCCTCAACTTCTTCTCTTGTCCTAGATTCTCCATTAGAGGTAGTTGGTTTAATCTTTTTAAATTCTCCTTCAAGATGGTTTACTTGTTTTCTTTTTCTGTCTGTTTTAACTTTGTCCTCAGCTGAAGGTGTTCGTTCAAACGAACTGTCTCCTTTTTTTTTTTCTAACCCATGGTTCTTGGAGGCCCTTTTTCTAACTTCTTCATCATGGTTATCGTCCTTTGGGCTTTTCTTGGTCACTATACTGCGCATCAAGACCTCATTAATCTCTTACTATTCCTGTTGTGCTTTCTTCAATTTCTCATTGTCTTCTTTGAAAACCTGTAGTTCAACAATAAGATTCCTCATTGTTTCCAGTACTTGCATCACTATTCTATCTTCGATCTCAATGAGGTCCCTGTTCTAGATTTCCTTCCATTTTGATTTCTGCATCATCCTCAGCTGCCATAATTCACACAAAACAGAGATGTTTTATGTTTGTAACAAAAAGGTTTATTAGTTTTGCATAGATCAAAATATGTACTAAGAAACTAACGTGGCTCTGTTTAGGTCTAGTGTTGTAACCTTTTGCTCTAATACCATATGTAATGAACCTCAAATTTGTCATAATATTTTTTTTTTCTTTTTTTTTTCTTATTTAAGGGTTACAAATCCCCATATTTGATCACCAAACTTTATAACGAAGGGGTGGTAATTGTGATTACAGATTTATAAGTTGCATGCCATCTGAGAACAATCCTACACCAGACTGACTTTGAATTCTCTATCAGGATCTCTCAAAAATTCCTGGTGCTTTTCTCCATGTGCCATGTGTCCTTAGCTGACGTGGTTTCTTGATGTGTCTATTTCAGGATTTCGAGGTTCACTACTTCAAATGTTAAAGTTTCTTTGATCTTTGATTTATCGGTCTACGAAACTTCGAAATGGAGTCTTTGACATGCTCTGATCTTTCACATTTCGTGATTTCATCATTCTTGTCGTGAGTGTCATTGACACCTCCAACTCCCTGTATCCGAAACTCTGAAATAGTGATTAAGTCGTGGTTTCTCATTTCGCGATTTTATCATTCTTGTCATGAGTGTCCTTGACACCTCCAACTCTCGGTATGAGAAACTCTGAATTGGAAATTAAGTCGTGGTTTCACATTTCACAATTTTATCATTCTTGTCGTGACTGTCCTTGACACCTCCAATTCCCAGTATTCGAAACTCTGAAATGGAGATTAAGTCATGGTTTCGGTACCATTGATTAAGGGTAACCCATTTTGTGATGGCAAATTCTATCATTGGAAGTAAAACACCATATGAGATGTTCATTTGTTTCAATTCCGAACGAGATATGTAATACTATTTTTAAAAGAATTACAGGGTTTCCCTTCCACCTACTTGTAATGGAATACTGGTTATTTTATTGGTTTAATATACTAACGCCATATTGACTACTTCGTCGAAAGGATTTTGAAAAAGGAAAAAAGTACTCGGCTATTGCCGGCTATATGTGTATCTTGTTTATAGTTGACTCCAGATCACATGATGGTATATGAATTCAATTTGTAGTTACTGTACTTGTGTTAAAGACTTTCATTTTGAACTTTTAGGTGATTGTGTTGTTATTTACACAGTTAGGAATTTACTTAGGGGTATGTTTTAAGTTTCAGGATGTTTCTTCTTCCTTGGGCCTTCACGCCTCTCGTGATTAGTTCTGGTAATTAAACTGTGTTAATTCAATTCACTCCAATAATTTTCCAACATTTCAACCTATAAATTTTCATTAAACACTGGTTGATATAAAGATGTGTAAATGTTGTAGATGGTCTCTAATAATTCTTGGTTTTCGCAAGGTCACTTCCGTACTTTAAATATACATATATATATCTTAGACACTTGCGATTAGGGCTATATCCTAAAAACAAAATCATGACAATTCAGCTGGTACATGGAATAAATCTTAGTTACTTACTCTATTGTGGTGCGTGCCTTTATATATCAAAAATGTCTATATATATATGCACTATGCAGTTTTCCATTTGCATTCAATATGTAGGTAAAATTAAATCTGCATCACAATTTACTTGTGGGGTTTTCAACTACGACGCTTTATCTTACTACAGTAGTAATCCAAACCACACCACAAATCTTTTTTAAGAATTGACTAGTCGTATCCTTCCAGCTCGTATACTTTCAGGAACTAGTATTCATAACAGTAATGAGATGCAACAAAGATAATCCATTCCGAACTAGTAGAGAGACATTCTAGAAATTCCTAAGTTTGCAATAGGATGCATTCGATCTTTCGTCCTTAATATTATTTCTAACATATACATTCTATCAAGTATGTAACCATTTAACATTCAATAAGAGAATGGACATAAATAACATTTCTGAAATAATATGCTGAAAGACAAAGAGAACAACCACATTCCTCCCAACCGTAGAACAGGGCAGCCAAACTACTTGCCCAATTCACTCGCTAGCCTCACCATGAATCCATGAGGGCGAACTTGGAAAAGATTCTCTTCATATATGTCCTATAGCTCCAACAATTTTCCCTTGCCTCACATTCAAGCAATGTTCATAACAACAAGTAAATCAAAAGTCTCCTCTCATATGCTATTTATCATTTGCATAGGTCTTTTCCCTCCCTTGGGAATTTTCACAGCTTTCTAAATCCTTGATTTTTAAGGGCTACCAATGGCCAAATCACTGATTTTCCACTTGTAATAATCAGCCCAGAGGTAGTTCCAACATATTCCTCACTCATGGAGTCATGGTCAGCTAAATTTAACATGGTTGTTCCATTTGTCCTCCTACAATCAATATAAAATATTTTGTTTCCATACAAGTGCACTAGTCAAATTGTTAGTTGGGTCAAATCAGGTCTCTGCCCAACAGTCAAAATAATTAATTATAATTACCAAATTCGAAATTCGAAATTGCCATAAATGGAAAAAAAAATTCCAAATTCGAATTTACTAAAAATGGAATAAATTTCCAGCAAATTTTAAATTTCAAAAATATTTTATTTTTGGGGATGTCACATCCTTTCCCCCTTCAGTAAAACACTGTCCCTAGTGTTCGTTCCCTTGATGGAAAAGGATTGGAAGAGATTTCCGCAAATCTCCCTCCAACTCCCAAGTGGCCTCCTCAGTACTAAAGTGCTTCCATTGCACCTTTACCTGAGCGACGACTCTATTCTGAAGTGTTATTTCTCTCCGGTCTAGAATGCATAGGGGTTCGACCTGGAACTCGCCTTTGAGTTCCACCTGCACCAAGTTCCAATCAATCTTATGATTAGGGTCATGAATATACTTTTTCAGCAATGAAACATGAAATACATTATGAATTCTTAGATTAGTTGGAAGTGCAAGTTGATATGCTACAGGTCCAATTCGAGCTAGTATCTCGAAGGGCCCACAAAACTTGGGTGCCATCTTGGCACAATTCCCTAACTTCAACGAGCTCTTTCAAGCTTTGACCTTCAAATAGGCATGGTCTCCTACTTGAAATTTCAAGTGTCTTCTTTTTTGATCTGCATAGCTCTTCTGTCTGTCTTGTGCTTCTTTCAAGTTCTGTTGTACCTTTCTTACCATGTTCTCCATTTATTCGAGCATCTCTGGTCCAACCATGAGTCTGTCAACTGGGTTATCCCAGCTAATTGGAGTCCTACAATATTACTTTCTGCCATACAGTATTTCGAAAGGGATCAACTTAGCTGAAGTTTGGTACCCATTGTTATATGCAAATTCTACCAAGTGCAGGTAGTCTTCCCACTTGCTTGGTTTTGTTCTTACATACATGAAAAGAACATCCTCTATGATTTGGTTTGTCCTTTTAGTTTGTCCATCCGTTTGTGGATGATAGCTTGTACTGAAATTCAAGTTAATGTTTAGCCCTGCAAACAATTCCTTCCAAAAAGAGGATGTGAATTTTACGTCTCTATCTGAAATCACCATTTTAGGAATACCATGCAGTCTAAAAATTTCTTTCAGGAATATTTCAGCAATGTTTGTAGCTTTAAAAGTAGACTTTACAAGAATAAAGTGTCCATAATTACTGATTTTATTGATTACAACCATGATATAACCATTTTGTTTCTAAGTTTTAGGCAAACCTGTTATAAAGTCTAGTGATATGGTCTCCCATTTCCATTCTGGTACTGGTAATGGCTGTAATAGGTCGGTTGGATGTTGGTGCTCGGCCTTAACCTACTGACAATCTTGGCACCTAGCCAAGGACTTTGTTGTTTTGCCCTTCATATTAGGCCAGTAAAATAGTTTTCTAAGTGCTGTTATTGTTTTTTGGTAACCTGGATGGCCAGAATACGAT
The DNA here is from genome assembly GCA_009831015.1 of Picea engelmannii. Lineage (NCBI taxonomy): Eukaryota > Viridiplantae > Streptophyta > Pinopsida > Pinales > Pinaceae > Picea > Picea engelmannii. The sequence continues at coordinate 91,948 of ML826214.1, forward strand.
TTTTTATGCACTTCATCCAAAACTGTTAATTTTAACTCTGTTGAATCTCGTATGTAAAGTCTGTTTTTAAATCGTAATAGTCCCTTCTTGTCGATACTTAGATCTTGTTTATCTAATTTTGCGGTACTATTTTTTAATTCTGCCATCATCTTATTGTAATTTCTGTCGTTAATACCTACCATCCTTACCGTTTGTTTCAGATCACTTTCTGCCCTGTTGATATCTATCTCAAATAACCCATGGACTCTTCTGCTTAAAGCGTATGCTACTTTATTTTCCTTACCCTTGATATGTCTGACCTCGAAGTTGAATTCGCTCAAGAAGGCTAGCCACCTTGCTTGTCTTGCATTAAGATCTCGTTGGTTAAAGAGATATTTCACCTCGCTATTATCCGTCAATAGTAGGAATTTTCTGCCCATTATATAGTGTCGCCAAATTTTTAAGGCATGCATTACTGCTTCCAATTCTAAGTCATGAGTGACATAATTTTCCTCGTGTTCTTTTAATTTTCGGGACTCGTAACAAATCACGTGCCCTTCCTGAGTTAGGACACTACCTCGTCCCTCTTTACTTGCATCAACAAAAACTATGAAATCTTTATCTGGGTCTGCTACCTTCAAAATAGGTGCCAATGTCAATAATTCTTTCATCTTGTTAAAGTTGTCTTGACACTTTTGTGACCAGTTAAACTTGGTTCCTTTCTTTTGTAGTGACGTGATAGGGTAGGCTATCTTGGAAAACCCTTCTATAAACCTGTGGTAATATCCGGTGACTCCCATGAATGATCATATATCCACTACATCCTTAGTTACCGACCATTCCATAATGGATTTTGTCTTTTCCAAGTCTAAGACAATGCTTTCTGTTGAAATTACATGTCCTAGATATTGTATTTCTTTCTGATAAAAGTCACACTTATCAAATTTGGCGTACAGTTTGTGTTTCCTCAATGTTTGTAGAACTATCCTTAAGTGTTCATTATGTTATTCTTTCGTTATTGAATAGAACATAATGTCGTCGATAAATACTACCACGAACTTGTCCAAGTATTGACTGAAAATACTGTTCATGAGGCACATAAACATGGCTGGTGCATTAGTGAGTCTGAAAGGTATGACTCTGAATTCGTAGTGTCCATATCTTGTCCGAAAATTTGTTTTGATTATGTCCTCATACTTTATCCCGACTTGATGATAACTGGATCATAAATCCAACTTTGAAAAGATCTTGGCCCCACCTACTTGATCGAACAGATCATTTATCCTTGGTAAGTGGTATTTGTTCTTAATAGTCAGTTTGTTTAGTTGTCTATAATCGATACATAGTCTTACAGTACCGTCTTTCTTTTTCACAAAGAGGACTGGTGCTCCCCATGGTGAAAAACTCGGTCTGATATACTCTTTGTCCAACGATTCCTATAATTGGATTTTTAATTCTGTTAGTTCTGGTAGACTCATTCGGTAAGGTGCTTTTGAGATTGGGGCTGAACCGAGTAGTAAGTCTATGGAGAAGTGTATTTCCCTTCTAGGAGGTAATTCTGGTATCTCATCCACAAACATGTATCTGAATTCATGTAGGAAAATAAAGTCTTCTAACTTTGGGTTATCTTCTTTTTCTAATAGATTCGTCACTTGGATGGCATAAAATTGACATCCCTTTCTAATACATTTCTTGAGTTTGATCGCTGAAACTTGTCTGATTGATATAGGTTTTGTTATGCCTTGGGCTATTCTAACAGTGCCAAAACCATCTTTATAGCTAAGTATCTTTGTATAACAGTCTAGTACTGCTTTGTGTTGTTTCAACCAATCCATCCCGATAGTCATATCATAAGATCCTAGTGATAAGATGTTCAGATTGGTCCTTATCTTTTGACCACCTAAGTTGAACTCAAAATCAGAGATAAAGTCAACTACTTTCCTTTTAGTACCTATTGCTAGTTGTACCAGCCATGATTTTGCATGCTTGAATTTCTTAAGTTTATTCGACTCTACTATATTAGGAGTAATATAACTTAACGTAGATCCAGGGTCAATTAAAACAAAAATTTGAGTGTCATTGATTTTACCTTCGATTTCTACCACTGAGGATTGTTGGTCATATTGTCGACCATCTATGGTTGCATTTATCTGATGCAGGCTTCTGCCCACGTCTCCCACCGTTGAGGCTTCCTTCAGATTATGAATAGTAGTTATGTTTGCTGAAGTTAAACATGGACAGTTCCTCCTTAGATGAGGCTCTCCACACTCCAAATGATTTAATGGCTCGTGGGAGTTGTCCCAAAACTTCTTCGTTCCCATGTTTACCGGTTTACCACTACCTTGTGTATTCAGATGATTGGAGCGAAAATCCTTCCTCCGGAAAATTTTTGTTGCATTTTGATAAGGACCTGGATGGTATCCCTTCTTCTGCTAGTTCATTTGATCTTTCTTTTTATCCTTCTAGGTCTTGGGAAACTCTACCCGTTGTTTATACTGGTCATAATACATTAGTGCTTTCCAGAATACCTCACTCAAGGATTTGGGGTTGTCAATCTCAATTCTGTCTCGGTAGGCCTGTGGTAAACAACTTAAGAATCACTGGATTTTTACCTTATCCTCCCGGATGTATGGTACGAACTTTAGTAGTTCCAGAAATATATTTATAAGGTCCTCCATCATCATCTATCTGAGTCGTAACTCGTAAAATTCTTTCGTCTTCCTTTCATAATAGATTTCAGAAAGGTATTGTTTCTTGAAATACTTCTTAAAGTCAAACCATTCCAACTGATTCTCCTTTAGGCCCTTGGTCAATTTCAGGTCCTCCCACCAAATGTCATCCTTCCCCTTCAGATTGTAGATGGCCATTCTAACCTTCATGTTGCTGGAATAGTTGTAGATCTGGAAGTATTTTTTGATGTCCAACAACCATGCCTCAAATTCTTCTCGTATCCTAGATTCTCCATCAAAGGTAGTTGGTTTAATCTTTTTATTCTTTTTCTGTCTGGTATAGTTTTGTCTTTAGCTGAAGGTGTCCCTTTAGATGAACTGTCTTCTTTTTTTGTTTCCAGTCTAGAATTCTTGGAGGCCCTTTTGCTGACTTCTTCATCATGGTTATCATCTTTTGGGATTTTATTGGTTACTATACTATGTAGCAGGACTTCATTTATCTCTTACTTCTCCTACTATTCTTTCTTCAATTTTTCATTGTCGGCCTCCAAAACCTACAGTTCAACAATAAGATTCCTCATTGTTTCCAACACCTCTGTGGGTGAGCTTCCATCATTATTCTCTTACTTCAAGCAACTACCTATGAGATCTAACATAGTAATGCAATAACAGTATATCAAAGGCAAAAGAACATATCATCAATCACACACATAAGACACGATATACGTGGTTCACCCTCTCTCTAGGGATACGTCCAAAGAACTGTGCTTTATAATGTATTAATATGAACCATATAGTTCTTGTTTGCGCTCTTAGCTAGAAAATCTTCTTTCTTCTCCTCTATATCCCTCCCCTTCCTGCAC
>ML826215.1:47677-67830 GCA_009831015.1 Picea engelmannii
GAAAATTTGATGAAAATTCTTATGAGATAGAGCTGCTAGAAGGTGTGGGTATATCACCCATATTCAACATTTCAGACCTGTATCCTTACAGGGAAGATGACACAAAAATATCAGAAGATCAGAAAGAGATCTAGTGGGAGAAATAGATGTCTGTAGTAGAAAAGTCATAGATGGAAAAGATCATAGATTAGAGTATTGGTAAGAAAACTAGGAGAAAAACATATTTTGAGTATTTGGTGAACTGTCAAGGACACCCGATAGAATATTCCAGTTGGGTAAATGAGGTGGATATCTAGAAGCATGGAAAGTCATTGTAGGAGTACATGAATTTTTCAACTAGAGGAGTATGATGCAGGAGCATCGCCAGCAAAGCTTGAGTGGAGGACAGTTAAGCGCACTAGCGTGCATTTTGAAGCAATAATTTTGAATTTAAGAAGGGAATGTCACGCAAACATTCAAAAATATTTTAAATTATGAATATTTTAAATGTTTTGAAGTTGGACGATCGTGTGAGATCGTGGGAGGATGTATTTTCTTTAATGAAGCTCCTTGCATTACATATTCGATGTGTTTGATCTTATCTATCGGTCAAAACCATTTATTGTAATAAATCCTTAGTATTTGATATCTTTTAATTCAATAGGATAGAACTAAGTTAGCTTGGAGGGAAATCTCAACAAGCTCGTGTTGTATAAATAAATGTATTGTTTCCCAAAGGAGGTTGTTGATAGTTTCTACTAAAAACCATTATAGAGGTGGTTGCCATTGTATCTGAGAGTTGAGAGTTGTTGAGAAGTATTGCATGAACCCATGTATATAAAAATTGAATGAATATAATAGAGGAGCATTGTCCCAAATGTTTGGTGTTGTTGTTTCTATCTAAGTGAATGAATGGTAGGATTTTTATCTACTTGAAATTCTTTGTTATTTTCTTGTTCTTATGTTATGAACGTGTTTACATGGTTGAATGTATGAATATGTGAAGATTTAGATAAGTTTCAATTGTTTCTCTTCTACAAGCAAGTGCACATGGGCATAGTGTATGCAAGATGTGCTTTGACAGAGTCTGTTTCGACTCAGAAGCTCAGAAGAGATAACATAAAACTTATAAACAACTCAGAAGATCGAAAAATCGGAAAATCGGCTTTTGCGAGATTGTAAACAACTCGCCTAAGAAATCCCCGGTTCTCGATCCTCGATACTGCCTCTCTCCAATCCTTAGCTCTCCTCGGCTAATCCCTTTTCACATGTGACCTCTCGGTCCATGAGAGCACGCCCCTTTTTTCTATCGAATCTTCGGAGTTCATGAATTTGCAATGCAAAGAATTCACGCCCCTGGGATCTCTGATCCCCGATCTCCGATGCCACCTGTCCCCCTTTTATGTGCTCTGGGGCCCACACGCTAATCGATGGTTTCCACGATATCGCCTCTCGTGACCTCGTAAACCTGGACGCAAATTTTTGTGGCTCCAATTCGCGAACCTCTAAGCTCACGATATGTCGATGCCACCTGTCCTCCACTCAGCACTGTGGCTGCGTGGTTATCGTGTTTCAGAGTTTCAGAACTCCCCCTGTAATGATTCTCATGACACCGAGAAACCTGAAATGCTGAACCCCGACTCTTCCAGATCCTTGGACATGCGTCTTGCAAATCAACGGCTCCTATTGTGTCAGGAAATCGCAAATTGCGATGTCAACATACAAGGCCCCTATCTCCGGAACCCTGATGCTCCGATCCACGATCCTTGGGATCTCTTTCCACGTGTCCCCGCTGAAATCAATGGATGAGGCTCCTTCAGGAAACCGCAGATCGTGATTTCTTTCTATAAGAGTTTCACGACCATAGAAACCCCGATATCCTAAACTCTGAATCTCTGGGATCTTCTCTGCTTCTCCAGGCTTGACCCTGCGCAACTTTCCTGAGATCTAACGGCCTACAGGATTTCACTGTTTCCTTCGAAAAATCCTAGCCGTTGATTCCTCCTCCTTTGGAGATTTCTCGAAAATGGCTAAGTATTCCTTCTCACACTTTGTCCTTCAAAGCCTGCGCTTGTGGCTCCTACTCGAACCTTCCTCCGCATAAAACTCCTGCGCTCTACTTTTGACAATATCCCAGAAGTGCTAAACCTCCTAAGCTTTTCCACTCTGACTCCTTCAGAGGGATTTACGCACACTACTTGTGCTCGGCATTCAACAACTTCCCAGGTGTTGAATCCTTCAAACTCTGGGCAACTCCTGCATAAGCAGTCTTTAGCTTTCTTTTCTCAGATTAACAACTGAGACTTCTTCTTCTTCCTGTGCACTCTCTGCACGGCTTCAACAACCAACTCTCAATCCTGGACAAGTAAGATCAAAAGTTAAACTATCGAGCCCCCATCAATGCACTCCTTGCAGATGAATTCAACTAGACTCTTTGCAGGAATCTCCTGGCTCAGACAGAGAAACAATTGAAACTTATTCTCTCCTCTTAGACGTCAGTTTAAACCCTGAAATCACATGCACAGCATATTCAAAGCAAATGCATAACCAAAAAAACAAACATTCATGAGCACATAAACAATATACATAGAGAAACAACACCAGCCATGAACTTGAATCAGAACTTTCTTCTATTAATTCAAATGTCTGTACATGGGTGTTCTTCATAGTTTTCTCTGTTCTCTCTCCTTTTTTGAATCCTGCTTATGGCTAATGTTACAATGATATAATGAGGGTGTCTATATCTGTTTTCCCTCTCATACTCTAAAACTGTCTAATCTGGAAATAAATCCTATCTACCTGCATTAAATCTATTAAATGCCTCCTATTTATTTCAGACAAGTGCGTATGGCTCGAGGTCTGATACAACATACAAAAGGCGCTCCTTCATAAAGGATCATTTATGACTTGCACTACAATCCTAAAGCAATTTTCAAAATTTGGGTTTGTTTATCCAGTTGAACTTTCGCTTGATGTGCTGGCTCGCTTGTTGAGTTGGTGATGCTCCTGCATCAACACCACAAGTGGAATCATCTAACTCTCTAGAACCTTTTCGAATTACCAATACTAGAGAGGACTTTCGAATTCGTCGTGGTGAACGACCCTTTATGCGATTAAATTCTTCCGGAGAAGTAGTTGTTACATCTTCCGGATCAACCGTTGAGCCTTTTCTCGGTGTAGAAGGTCAAGATCCTTTTTGGTCAGGTGATTTCCGAAGGGCCCCTTTTGGTCTTGGTTCACCTACAGTCTACGAAATCAACCCTCTGGTGTTTTCTGAGACAGAGACTGTACCAGTGAATACCAATTATCACCTTATTCTCCGTGATGAGATGGCTCATCTTGCGAATACTACGAGTGTCCCAACCGGGGTAACTGCAACTAGTCTTGCTCCTATCAACACACAAAAAACGCCCAATGTCACCCTACCATATGGATACCATGTGTTGAATGCTTTGTTGAATGCTTATGTTCCAACACCTCCACAAAACACAACCAGTTCTCCAAGTGATTCTTCTTTTCCTGGGCACCCTATTCCTGGTTTTATTCCGACACTCCCTCAATTTCCTTCTGGCAATCCTAATCCTAGTGGCACTATACCATCCATTACATCAAACTTGCAGGTTCCCATTGGTGGAAAAGGTGGTACAACTCAACTTCCTCTTACCAAACATCTTCCCCTTACTACACAACCTTTGCTTGGGACACAATTTCTGGTTGGAACACCACCTACGATAGGGGGACCAACCCCACCTTTTGGACAAAATATACCTCCTACTTTGGCCCAGTATTGGAATCGGATGTTACAAAATCTTCCTCAAATGACTGGGGGGCAGCAGACTGTCCCTACTATAGGCCAACCATATCCAGGTATACTCAATCCTATTTGGGGTACGAATGCTCAAACTCATGTCCCCACTCAGGGATACAATCCTCCAAGTTATTATCCTTTCCAACCACCACCAAATCAACATGGGTCTTCCCATTATGGGAAAACTGCTTACGGTCCTACTGGTTTTCCGACAGGGCTTCCACCCCAAAGTCACCAGTACCCGCAGGTGAATCGACAGTTACCTTTTCTTGCTACTTTGGATTTGCCAGATTTGTCTAGGATTTTGAATGATCCTATTCGTCACTCTCCCCAATGGCCTGTTATGCCAGATAAATTTCCTTCGGATGTTCCTAAATTCGACGGTAAAGTGGGAGAGGAACCGAACAATCACGTTATGACTTTTCACCTATGGTGTTCATCCAAATCATTGATGGATGACTCGGTTCGATTGCGTCTTTTTCAACGAACCCTTACCGGTTCTGCTGTGAAGTGGTACATTGAATTACCACGAGGTTTCTTCTCTGATTTTAACACTTTAGCTATGGCTTTCCTTACGCATTACTAGTTACCGATCCGTTATGATACAGGGGCTGAGATTTTAAATTCCTTCAAACAAAGTAAAGGCACTCATATATCTGATCATATTCATGAGTGGTGAAGGAGACGACGTCTCATTAAACTTGAACTCCCCAATCAGTCACTGGCAGAATGGTTTACAATATCTTTTGTGAACTAAATAGGTAAGGAGATAACCATGGGTGGTGTCGTCACGGAAGAGCAGGCTATAAGTCATGCTCAATATCTTGACCTCGTTTATTCATAAATGGGAACTCTTTATGATTTACTACCTGATTCACCTCGTCCAAATGATTCCAGCACTTCAACTACTCCAGCTGCTTCGCATGCAGCTGACGGTGTGATTGGTACTACCCAAGCCCAATCGCATTCTGTTTCAACCACCAACCCTAAGTCTACCTCTTCTAATGTTCAAAATTCTCTGTCTCCTGCCACTCCCACCGACAAAACTTCTGAGGTAAATTCCGTCCAATCTACCTCGGCCGGTAAAAACAAATCTAAAAAGGGGAGAGGCAAGAATAAGGAGAGAAAAAATAATAATCAAATAGAGCAACGTAAAACTACCCTTGTTGATGACTGGGATAAGCCCAAACCCTAATACCCTTGCCTTATCTATGGTGATGATCACTACACAAAGGATTTTCCATGACGTGGTGAGGTCACTAAATTCCTTCAGGGAACCTCGAAACCATCTACGCCGGCTGTCTTGTCCCAACCCTTCCCGTCTCAACAACAGGCTCAGTTGGTCATTCATGACCAAACATCCTCTTCTATGACATCATATGTTTTGATGTGTACTGGTGATTCTAAGAAAAGAAATGTTGCACTTACAACTAGAGCCAAAGATTATTCTTCATCTAAGGAGAAGGTTGACGATTTATCTCCTTCTTTGGTACAAACCTCTCGAGGAACTCCACCTACCAACGGTCCTCTTTATATCGAACGATTGAGCCTTGACATAGTTTTGTGACCCCCCCCTAAGGGTGTCGTTAGGAAATCGGATTTCAATCTTCATGCTCATGTGGCCCAAAACTATAGAATTGTTGAAGATCTAGCTCATGCACCTTCAGAGATGTCAGCCCTTGAAGTCCTTCAGTCTTGTCCTGCACAACGGAAGGCACTGTTGACAGCTATAGGTGGAATTGACCCAACAGATACAAATTTGATAGTCTTTGACTTGGATGATCACATTCCATGGTTACCCCCGCAAATCGCATTCCAGATACAAGTTGTTGTCTCTGACAAGAACATTTGCTGAACTGTTATCGATGAGGGTGCCTCAACGTGTGCAATGTATTTTGCTTGTTGGAAAGCCATTGGCTCTCCTCCCTTGAATGAATCACAAAACACTCTTAAATCCTTCAATGGCTTGGGTTTTAAGCCTTACGGTGTTCTCCCTTTGTTGCCTATTACGTTAGAAGGTAAAATGGTCCAAGTTGAAGTGGAAGTCTTCGACGCTCCCCTTGATTATAATCTTTTGCTTGGCCGTAGCTGGATCAATTCCATGCGAGCAGTTGTGTCAACCCTTTTCCATGTAGTGCGTTTCCCTCATCAAGGAAAGGTTATTACAGTTGACCAACTTGCCTTCTTCAATTCCGATACTCATATTGGCAACGTGTTGTTTATTGCTAAAACCCCACCGGGTTATGAGAACGTCGGTGTCGGCCTTTTAAAGGACTCCTCATTAATGGGTACTTTCCCCATTCCACTGCCCGATGTTCCACGCCCGTCTGTTGCATCTATTAACATGATTTCCACTGTTTCTCACGAACTTCCTGCGTCTTTCGACCCTTGGATAGTCCCTGACCTCGGAGATCATCTTTGTTTCGGCGACGTAATGCTGTTAAATCCAGTTGAATCAGCTTATCAAGCGATTCAATCAGCAACACCTTCTACCCCCTCTCTTGATGAGTTGTCTGTCGATCCTTTTCATGTTATTTTTCCCACTGATGAGATGATCATGTCCATCATGGAAGACATGCCTTGGGATGATGGGCATCATCGTTCCATACTTTTTCTGGAGCAACATACTCTTGAGAACTACCAACGGATTTTGACTCCGTCGACCGCTGTTGTCATTTCGACAGTTCCCGTGACTTCACAAGATGTGTTTGCTGAAGGGAACTTAAGTAACATCTTGCCCACGATCCCCATTGACATATCCATTAAACCTGGGATAGTCGAAAATGTTAATATTGGAGCTTCGTGTTCTCTCGATGAAATCATCACCTATACGTCTCTGTTCAAAGAATTTCGTGACATCTTCGCCTGGAGCTATGAAGAGATGCTAGGTATCGACCTTGCAATTGTTGTACATGAGATAAAGACATATCCTAGAGCTAAACCTGTCTAGCAATGCCTTCATCCAGTCCACCCACGTAAAGTGGCAACTATCAAGCTCGAAGTTGAAAAACTTCTAAAAGCAGGTTTTATTTATCCGGTGGCTCTGACAGAATGGGTTTCCAATCCTGTTCCAATTGATAAGAAAGGAGGCAGTATTCGTGTATGTGTTGATTATAGGGATATTGACAAAGCTTGTCCAAAAGACAACTTTCCAACCCCTTTCATCGACCAGATTGTCGATGATTGTGCCGGCAGTGAAATATTCTCTCTCATGGATGGTTTCTCCAGCTATAATCAAATTAACATCGCTCCCGAGGACCAACATAAGACTGCCTTTATTTGTCCTTGGGGTAATTTTGCCTATAGGAAACTCCCTTTCGGACTTAAGAATGTGGATGCCACTTTTCAACGCGCTATGTCTTACGCCTTTCATGATATAAAGCATATCGTTCAACCATATTTGGATGATTTACCACCTCATTCTATGCACAGAGTTGATCACCCTACTCACCTCCGTGACATTTTTGTTCGCTGTCAGTTCTATCGTATACGTTTAAATCCTCATAAGTGTGTCTTTTGCGTAGAATACGGTCGTCTTCTAGGTTTTATCGTTTCTCATCAAGGGATCCAGGTGGATCCTATTAAGGTTGAGGCGATCCTTAATCTCCCTCCTCCTTCTACATTGCGCTAGTTGCAGAGTTTGTTGGGGAAAGAAAACTTTCTTCGTCGTTTTATCCCTAATTACGCCGAGATAACTCCTGGTTTTACATGGCTATTAAAGAAAGATTCAGAGTTCGTTTGGGATGTCACTACCAACAATGCTTTTGAAGCTTTGAAGTTGTCCCTAACGCGAGCTCCACTTATCTTTCCTCCCTACTATAGTCGCGGTTATTTCCTTTATCTTGCTGCCTTGGAGTACACTATTGGCATGGTTCTCGTCCAAGAGGATGATAAGAACAATGAGCATGTTGTTTACTACTTGAGTCGAAGTCTCACACTAACTGAAATCAAGTATCAACATGTCGAAAAACTGGCCTTGGTTTCCGTTCAAGCTGTCCAATGCTTTCGGCACTATATCCTCTCACGTAAGACTACAGTGATTTCTCATTGCAACCCTATGCAACATATTTTGACATGTCAATTGCTTGGGGGCAAGTACTCCAAATGGATTGTCATACTCCAGGAGTTTGACTTGGAATTTGATCGCGCCAAGTCCAAGAAGTCATTAGTTTTTGCTGAGTTGATATGTGATTTTCCTCAGTTTGCAACAAAAAATGTAGCAGTAGATTCATTACCCGATGAATCTATTTTCCTTATTAGCACTGACGATATTTGGTATGGGGATATCATTATATATCTCCAAACCCAGACTTTCCATCCTACTTTGTCTAGTACTGAACGACGTCATATATGTTATCAAGCTCGTCAATACATTATCCTCGAGGATACTCTTTACCATCGGGGAATTGACTCTGCTTTTTGACGTTGTTTAACATTCGATGAAGCCGAGAAAGCTCTGAATGACTTCCATTCTGGAGAATGTGGTGGTCATGTGTCTGGGTATGTTATTGCCCAGAAGATCTTATGCACAGGATATTTTTGGCCTTCTCTATTTAACGACTTCATTACTATCGTTCATAAATTCCATGCCTGCCAGACCTATAATCAGAAAATTCAGTCACATCCTGCTCCTCTTCATCCTGTGGTCTCAGTTGGTCCTTTTACGAAATGGGGCATTGATTTCATGACATGTCACCCTCACTCAGTCGGGGGCCATGGTTACATCATTGTAGCTGTTGATTACTTTACAAAATGGGTCGAGGCGATGCCGACATTCGATAAAACTGGAAAGACCGCAACCTTGTTTCTTTTTAACCACGTCATAGCTCGTTTTGGTGTTCCCCAAGCTATCGTCACTGATCATGGTAGTCATTTTAGAAATTTTATGATGTCTGAACTTACGAAAAAGTTGGGCCTTCGTCATGATAACTCAACGCCCTATTATCCACAACCTAATGGTCAAGTTGAAGTGATCAACAAAGTTCTCATAACTATGCTTTGACGAATGATAGGAATTCATAAAACAAGTTGGCACACAATGTTGTTTTCGGCATTGTGGGCATACCAGACATCTGTTAATTCTGGTACTGGGTTTACACAATTTTGGTTAGTCTATGGTGTGGAAGCCATTCTTCCTATAGAATACGAGATACCCTCTCTGAAGCTAGCTGTCGAACTCCTACCCAACACTTCTGCTGAAGAAGAACGTCTATTGTATCTAATGCGATTAGACGAAACTCGACGTGATGCCACCCTAGTAATAGAAGCCCAGAAGAAGCATGTCAAGGCCCAATATGACAAGCATGTCAAGCCTCATGTTTTCTCAAAAGGTGATCTTGTTCTTCTCTATGAACAGGATCAAGATTTGTTAGGAGCTAGGAAATTTGAACCCATGTGGCGAGGTCCTTATATTGTTCATCGAGTTTTGGAAAAAGGAGAATATGAGTTGGTCGATTACTATGGTATCCCTTTGAGTGAACCCAGGAATGGGTTGTACTTGAAGAAGTATTATGCATAAATCATTTGTGCACAAGTACTTGTATTTTAATGTATCATACTTTGCGTGTGTTACTATAGTTTACTTTGGTCGTTATTTGGTCTCTGCCCTTATGTTGCATTGTGTTTGATTTCCAGATTTCAGAGTCTTCACTACCCTATATTGGCTTCGTTGATGGTGCTAGCCGTAGTACTCGGAACCTATCTTCCATTGCGTGGGCAATCTATGCCCCAACAAACGAACTTGTATCTTTACGAGGTGTATGCCTTGGCCATGCGACCAACAACATTGCAGAGTATAGCGTCATTATTGAATTATTGGTTGATGCTATCTCACTTGGAATTTGTCATTTGGTTGTGCAACTTGATTCGCAGCTTGTAGTACTACAGTTAAGTAATATCTACTATATTCGAAGTCCTACTTTGTTACGGGTGTATTTTCGAATTCGCCTCTTGGAACGTTATTTTGATCACATTGAATATCAACATATACCTAGATGTCTAAATACATTAATAGATGCATTGGCTAATTATGTATTGGACAGACATTTGAATCATTTATAAGTCATACATAACAAAATCTACACAAATATAAAGTAAACCAGTAGAAGCCGTCTGTATATATATAATGATCAAAAGCGTTTTTTACAAAAGTTTGTCCGAAGACCAAAATGTAAAAAATTGAAGCTTATAGCTTCTACTAAGTGACGTCATGGATGACGATCATGGTAACACATGACTGACCTAGCAACCCTACGGAGCAGTCGACTCATAGATGCTGATACCCCTACAGTGTGACATTGATCGCGTCGTGGAACCTCTTCCAGAGTCATATCTGGAATGTCTGCTGTCAGACCCTCTAAATTTTGTTCCACCACCTAATAATCCTCAACATACTGTGGTGTTGTTGCTGCTACCTCTCCTCGCCTCTGGAGAGGAGAAGTGCCAGGAGGTCTATATAGTCCAACATCTGTGTTATCAACAAAAATATTTTCATTAGTCTTCGAACAAGCATATAAAACAAAAACATTTGAATATGATTAAAAATTCAAAAACATTTAAAAAATAGAAAAATGTGTGTACCTCTTACCAAGGACACCCCACTGACTATCCTCTGGTAGTGCTAAGTTTGGATCTCCTCAAAACTCCAACAGGGCATAATTGTATTCATCGACCATCAACATCTGGGTTTGAATCCAGTCAAAGAAAATATCGTCATATTTGACGATCGGTCCTGCTACGTGCCAGGCCATGAGTCGACACCATCTCAGCATCCTTGGATCCCTAGGACCCAGTATGTTCCACTCAACCTGTAGTCTAAATACGGGGACCCTCTCAAGGAAGAAGGAAACCAATAAAGATCCATACCCGAATTGCTTCAGGTCACCGCGCCTACATTTAGTCAATTGTTTCTTGATACTGCGAAGCACAACATCTGCCCAGTTGAATACTCGAGGCTCAGTACACTCAATGGCGTACTGGAAGTAGCTCTGTAATGCCATATGAGGAGCAGAACTCCCAGCCATCCGAGCTATAGTAAAAAGGATAGTATGAAGGGTTAAGTCTTGTACCCCCCAGATAGCCACTTTTCCTTTTTTCCTTTCAGCCTTAGGTACATAGTATTGATTGCAGTACTCACTCATCTTTATCCCACCACCTCTACTACTGGTTAGGCTGACATAGTACCATCGTCAGGACAATCCGGTCAAAAAGTAAATGTCCTCAATGTCTAAGGACAATGTGTGAGCTCCCACATAAAAAACCTGTTGATCTGGGTCCCAAATATGGACCAGGTACTCTAGTAGTCTGACTTGGGCCCTCATGCCTGGGATGCGAAAGTATTTCAAGAGCCCACAATCTCTCAATGCAGCTATGGTAGGAGGATGATTATCGGCTATTGCATTATCCTCTTCATGTTCCCTTTCATGCCACTCAAGCACCATGTTTATGGCTATTTATCTGCACAAGGAACATAAAAGGAGGATTAATAACTTTCTCATGCTTAAGATTTTTTTTCATTCGCTAAAAATTTAAAAAAAAATTGGGGTTTGCGGTTCTCACAGGTGCCCCATTAGCACAGTGCGAGAACCTCGCAGGTGGCTTAAGGCTCACCTGCGAGAACACATCATTCTCGCAGGCCTCGTATGTGCTACCTACGAGAATGCCAACGCGCATGTAGGGTTCAAAAAACAACTTGAAACTGAAGATTTAACAAATGAAATTCAAAATTTAAACCATGAAAATGTCAAAGAGGAAGATCTTACCTTAATATTGCAAATGGCTTGTTGAATGGTCTCTTGTAGGTCCCGCAAATTGACGCCAAATTCAGAGGGTAAAAGAGGGGTTTTGGAGCTCAATAGTGGAAATGTAAAATGATGTGGTAAAAAAGAGTATTTATTCATTTTATTTACTTTTACTATGTCATTTTGGGTTTTTTATGCTTATTTATTGATTAAACCTAATCCCTAATATCAAGATGAGTGTAATAACTTGCAGGTGTGATGACATTGATGATTAAATACAAGGATATGGACATATTTTTCTTCGTTATGGCGTGTTTTTGATTGTTTTTATGTTTTTTACATAAAACCTCGAGCGTCATTTTTGTCTGTTCTTGCGCTCGTGAAAAATATGAGAACGTGGTCGAGCATACTTTTATCGCTTTTTCGGGCTCAACAAGGTTATACGAAAAAGGAACCCCCCTGTAGTCCTCTTTAAGCTCTTTTCAGACTCTCTAAATATGAAAAGATCGTCGAGCGACCTTGCTATTCTCACGCTCGATAAAGTATTTGAAGTAAACGTCTGGTGAACGATAATTTATCTCTTTTTCGGTCTTATCTAGAGTATTTTATGAAAAAGGAACTGAGAGAGTTCTCTTTTAAGTGCTTTTCCAAACTCTATAATCTTGAAAAACCTTTAAGTTTTCTATCTCTCGACTCGTTAAACAAACATTGACAAACCTGTGATGGGACCGAACCACTCCTTCTTAGGGTTCGTTAAACATACTCCAAGGGACTCATCCGAAGGATGAGCTTACATCAACAAGCATATGCTATCCTCCTCAAGCGTGCGTAAAAATAAAGAGGTACTCGCCAGAAATGGTGGGGGAAAATTTGGGAAAGGGATATGTTTCATCTTCGTATTGATTTGCAGTAAGTGTCACTCTTGAACATGACACCCCCTATTCATCATTTGAAGCTGGTTTGGGAAATCCATTTGTCTCTCATTCGATTGCTTACAAGGTCATTCCTTGTGTCGTCTTTGACTCAATGCTGCCAAATCATTGGTCGTGTCGTTTATATATGTTCAAGAGAAGTCCATTTGAAACCTATATTGAGTTGGCCATCTGCAGTTATCCATTCTCTCTGTGTTGGCCTTCCCTATGTCCAGTCCAATTCGCCTCATACTTTGTTTCACCTTCAAAATCTGTTACTCATTTTGTGTCATTGATAGGGGATACATCAAGGCCCTCCTGTGCCGATTTTTGTTCCGTCGACTTCAGCTCATTATCCGGAATCAAGACTTAGAAATTATTTAGTACCTTGGAGCTTGTATGCCTCAATGACAAGTTTCCTCGCTTTCGACACTGGGTTTACATCATTGACCCCTGATCGAAAGATTCCGTCAGATGTTCGATATCAACTCATTTATTCACCCTCGATGGATTGTACTATGGTACCTTGGGAGTCATTGACATCAATGGTGCTTTCCCTCGCACTTGTTAACGGTTTCATCATTGACCGATAATCAAGTGGTTTCTACCATGTTCGACTTCAACACCTGTAATCACATGGTTAGATTCATACTTTGGGCAATGAGATTGAAGACCCTGGGTATTATCTTTGTGATCTAGGTTGCTATGGGGTATATATAATTTGCAACACATAGATCCACTGTGCATGTTTCGTGGCTATGTCATCTTGATTTGAAATTTCTCGCATAGATCCACAATGTATTCTGGTGGCTATGCTATGGCATGGATCCACAGTGTATGATTGGTAGCCATGACCCAGGTCTATAATGTCATCAGTCTATGATCTGAGTATGGGAATGCCTACCTCAGAAATTGATATATATGATATTCTGTAGATGCTTGGTTGTTCGCAGGTTTTCGATTAGATGTGCCCTTGGTTCTCGACACACACATGCAACTTACAAAGTCTATCGGTTGTCACTGGTTCCCACCTCATACTTTGGGGGGAATTCTTTTACCCATGATTTCGGTCATCATGATGATGTATGGATGATGGTGTACTCAAGGTCTTCATTAGAACTTTTTCCTGATAGAAGTTACCTTCATCTCTTTCCACAAATCACATTTTTGAGAATTGTTCACAGGTTGCTAATATATTTGCCTGCGAGAATGCATGATTCTTGCAAGTTGCCTTAAGCTAGGGTGCGAGAAGTTCACATTGTGTTGAACTGCTAGGGTGTGAACTATTTCTAACACAAGGAGAAAGGTGAATTCTCGATGCTTCTAGAAGGGAATCTTCTAGAAGGATGAGATGGCATTCGAATGGTTATCCTAGTACTGGATTCCCTGATATTTTGGGATCATTCTTATCTAAGTAACTAATTAATTCTCTCCTATATATTGAGTGAATTCTCATGGAAAAGGTTAAGCAAACAAGGTTAAGATTCATTGGAGAATTGGTGAAAGATTGTGTGAAGGATTTAAGATACAGCAGCTAGGAGACACCAGTAAGGATATCATAAGGGTTTTGACCTTCTTCATGCAAGTGAGCAAGTGTGTGTGTCAAAGTCAAGGGCCATCAAAAGGAAGTTTGCAACATCAAGGCTCAGGTTGTAATCTTTACTTTCCATCAATATGATACAGTAATATGTCCCTTTCCCATAAAGCTAGTTCCACTTTATTATATAACTCCTTGATCATATACATAGATTGACTGTGGAATAGATTGGGCTTTCTTCACTTCGGTTGGTTTGTATTGTTTTGGTCTTGACTGTATGAGAGCACTGAATTGAAGCAGGAGAAACAAAGACAAAAGGAAGTGATCATAAGGTATGTTTGTGGTTCTTGCCGCCTATTTAATTCAATAGTTAAAATCTAGGGAAAGAGTATTATTCTGTCTTGATTTGTTCTAGATCCAGGTGGATCTAGGGAGATCGGTTTGTTTCTGCACTTACGGATTTATCCAATAAAAAAAACTCAAACTCAGACTGAGAAAGGGGGAAGCTCACAGAGAGGTCAATATGCTGATGGAAAAACTTTTCCTCGTACCACAGGAAGAGGAAGAGGCAGAGGTGGCGAAGTAAAGTGTTTTACCTGTGGAAAAAATGAACACAAATCCTATGAATGTCCAAATAGGAAGAAAGAAGGTGGTGAGACTCACATTGCTGAAGCACAAAGACGGAATGTTGAGGCAGAAGATGTTGAAGGTGGAAGATCATTGATGATGCAAAAAGTTATCTTAATGCCAGAGAAGGAGGCAGAGAACCCAACCCAAAGGAACAGAGTTTTTTGTACTGCTTGCAAGACCAAAGATAGGATATGCAAAGTCATCATGGACACTGGTAGCACATATAATCTTGTTTCTATAGAGATGGTAGAAAATATGGAGTTGGAGACGGTTGAATATCCAAGTCCATATAGAGTTTCGTGGCTACAAAAAGGACATCATGTAAATGCCACTAAACAATGTTTAGTTGAATTTAAAATAGGAGGATATAAGGATGAAATACTATGTGATGTCATTCCCATGGATGTTTTTCATTTGTTGCTGGGTAGACCGTGGAAATATGACAGGAATGTGATTCATGATGGGAGAATGAACACATACACCCTGGAGAAGAATGGGAGAACTCACATGTTGTTTCCAATTAAGGATAAAGAAATGAAACCAGAAGTAAGCAACATTGTACTTCTCATGAGTGGGAAGGAACTTCTTAAAGAGGTTAAGAAGAAGGAAGATACATAATTCATTGTGGTCAAAAATCCTATAATTGTTTTAACCAGTACAAGAGTGGATGATTTACCGGAGGAAATCCAAAAGTTACTCGAAGAGTTTGCTGACATTACAGTGGACGAACTACCTCGTTCGTTGCCACCGATCAGAAGTATAAGTCACCACATTGATCTCATACCTGGAGCTAGTTTACCAAACAATGCAGCGTACAGATTGACGCCATAGGAGAATGAAGAGGTCAAAAGACAAGTCCATAAGTTAATGGACAAAGGATTGGTTAGAGAAAGCTTGAGTCCATGTGTTGTTCCAACAGTGCTCAGCCCAAAGAAAGATGGATGCTAGAGGATGTGTACAGACTCAAGGGTGATCAATAAGATTACTATCAGGTATAGATTTTCATTGCCAAGGATGGATGATTTGATGGATTGATTGAGTGGAGCAAGATTCTTTTCAAAGATAGATTTGAAAAGAGGTTATCATCAAATTCGTATGAGAGAAGGTGATGAATGGAAAACAACATTCAAGGCGAATGAAGGGCTATATGAGTGGCTTGTTATGCCATTTAGCTTAAAAAATTTGCCAAGTACTTTCATGAGATTGATTAATGAAGTCCTGAAGGATTTCATAGGAAAGTTCATCATTGTGTATCTTGATGATATACTGATTTTTAGTAAGACAGAATCAAAACACTTGAATCATTTGGTTACAATGATGAAGAGATTACAACAAGAGAAGTTGTTGATAAACATGAAGAAATCATCATTCATGAGGACAGAACTCATTTACTTGGGTTTTTTTTTATCTTTGCAAATGAGTTGAAAATGGATCCGGATAAGGTGAATGCAATTAAGAATTGGCCATCACCGAAGAGTATATTTGAAGTTATAAGCTTTCATGGATTGGCTAGTTTCTACAGGAAATCTATCAGAAATTTTAGTGGAATCAGTGCACCGATGATGGACACAGTGAAGAAAAGACATAAATATTTTCATTGGATAGAGGATGTCAAGAAGAGCTTTAATTTGTTGAAGAAGAAGATCACAGAGAAACCAATTTTGGTGTTGCCAGACTTTAGCAAGACGTTTCATGTCAAGTGTGATGCAAGTGGATTTGCAATTGGAGCAGTCTTGAGCCAAGACGACAGGCCAGTCGCATAATTCAGTGAGAAACTGAATGAGGCGAAGGTTAAGTACTCCACATATGACAAGGAATTTTATGCGGTCATACAAGCATTGAAGAAGTGGAGGCACTATTTGGTTCCTAAAGCATTTGTTTTGTACATTGATAATCATGCTTTGAAATTCTTGACTCAACAGGAGAAGTTGAATCAGAAGCAAGCTAAATGGGTTGAATATATCTAGAACTTTACTTTTACAATTAAGCATATTTCTGGAACTGCTAACAAAGTTGTTGATGCTTTGAGCAGAAAATGTTTGCTTATGCAGGAGTTCAAAGTCAAAACACTGGGTTTTGATAACCTCAAGGACATGTATAGAGATGATCCAAATTTTAAAGAGGCGTATGAAGCATCTGAGAACCCAGTTCTCAGGGACAGAAACCAGTGGACCGAATACATGATCCAGGATGGATTATTATTCAAGGGAAATCAAATCAACTGTGTATTCCAAAATTCTCCATGAGGGAGAATCTGCTGAAAGAAAAACACAGTGGAGGATTGGCTGGACATTTCGGTCATGATAAAACATTCTCAAAATTAAATAGCTCATATTTTTGGCTAAGGATGAGAACAAATGTTAAAAGATTTGTGGATAGATGCAGAATTTGTCAGCACACAAAAGGAAAGAGGCAAAACACATGATTATACCAGCCATTACCCATACCTGAGAGGCCATGGGATGCAGTGAGCATGGATTTTTAATTAGGAGTTCCAAGAATGAAAAGAAGATTTGACTAAATCTTTGTGGTGCTAGACAGATTTTCAAAGATGGCACATTTCATACCATGCCAAAAAACCAGCAACGCAACTCATATTGCGAACCTGTTTTTCAAAGAAGTCATCAGACTTCATGGTTTTCCAAGGAGTATAGTTTCAGATTGAGATACCATGTTTGTGGGAAATTTCTGGAGGAATTTATGGAAGAAGCTGGGGACAAGTTTTTCATTTATCTTAGCATATCATCCTCAGGTGGATGGGAAAACAAAATTTGAGAACAAGAGCTTGGGAGATTTGCTAAGGATCCTAGTG
Source organism: Picea engelmannii (assembly GCA_009831015.1). NCBI lineage: Eukaryota > Viridiplantae > Streptophyta > Pinopsida > Pinales > Pinaceae > Picea > Picea engelmannii. Next base: position 65,094 of record ML826215.1, read on the forward strand.
ACTGAACACCATAGTCAGTGGGATAACATTCTGCCACAGGCGAAATTTGCTTATAATGATTCAATCAATAGAATCACAGGGAAGAGTCCATTCCAAATTGTGTATGGAATGCCGCCAAGAGGAGTTTCTGAGTTGAAAGATTCAGGACAGGATGAAATATTCAGAAGTGCTAGTGCAGAAGATTTTGCAGAGGCAATGAAAGAACTTCATAGCCAAGTGAAGGAGCGGTTGCAGAACATGAGACAAGAGTACAAGCGTAGAGCAGATCAACACCGGAGAGAACTTCAATTTGAAGTTGGTGATCTGATTCTTGCACATCTGAGGAAAGAAAGGTTCCCAAGGGGAACATATAACAAACTGAAAATGAAGAAGATTGGACCATCTAGAGTTATAAAGAAATTTGGGGCAAATGCATATGAGATTGAATTACCCGATGGGATTGGAATTTCTCCGATATTCAAAATCGTAGATTTGTACCCATATAGAGTTGGAGATGCAGGAGAAGAAAATAAACAGACAGAGGTTCAGTGGACTAAACAAATGCCTTTAGCTTAAAGGCCACAAATGAAAAGTATACTCGACAAAAGAGTCAGCGGGAAGACCTGAAGAAAAGAATATTTTGAATACTTGGTCAAGTTGAAGGGACATCCAGTTGAAGATGCCAGCTGGGAGAGTGAAGAAGAAATTCAAAAGCATGGAGAGATCATGCAAGAGCTCATGAATAGGATTTCATGAAAATTTTCAGCGAGGGAGTATGATGCAGGAGCATCGCAATCATCATCAACAACCACGCGAGCATGAAGGTGGAAGACGATTGAGACAAGCGCCAGAGCATTTTGTGTGTGTGGAAATGTTTTGAAGTTTGAAAGAAGTGGATATTAATGTAACAATTAAAGAAAAAGTGTACTTTTATTTATGTATATGTATTGTAAACAGATCATGAGAGATTGCTCTCATTTGTCTTAGTAAAAGGAATTTAAGTCTATTTATGATAGTAGGTAGCTTTGAATTCATAGATTAGACAATTTTAGGAGCTGGAGGGAAAAAAAATATAGACACCCTGGTCTTTGTAATTGTAAGAAGAAGAGGAGTATTGTAGCATAGAGCATAGAAGAGAAGAGAGAGTTGTAGCAGAGAGAAAAAGAAGAACCCGTGTATAGAAGTTATGATTTAATATATGAAGCCTTGATTCAAACTCATGGTGTTCTAATGCTTTCTGTGTGTACATGTTGAATTCTATGCTTCTGGTTGTTTTACTCTTTCTATTATGCATTTGATTTTATGCTATGTATGTATGATTTCATGTTGAATGTTTGAAGTCTAAGAGAGTAGGAGAATGAGTTTCAATTGTTTCTCTATCTGAGTGAAAGTTCCTGCAAGGAGTGCAGTGAAGCATCCACAAGGAGTGCGTTGAAAAAGGTTTAGAGTTTGTCTTTGAAAGCTCGGGAGAGATAACATTTTCTCATTCCCACAGAAGGGAAAGTGGAGCATAGAAGACATGCAAGGTGTGCACAAGCTGGTCAAGACTTTGGAACTTATCAACTAAGGTTGAGAGGTTGAAGGATTGTTGTTGTAGAGTTGCACAGAGTCAAGAGATTCAAATACTCAGAGGTATATTAAGAAGTGTTGCAAGGAGTGCATGCAGAGAATATCTTAGGAGGTTGAGTTTGCAAAAGGAAGCTCAGGAGGGTTAGCACTTTCAAAGTGTTGAAGAGAAGGCAGGGAATTTTTGTCATCATCCAGAGGCTAAGTTCAGGAAAAGGATCGTGGGTCTAATTGAGCTAGAAGTTCCTTGAGAAGGAGATGGGACGGTCAGAATTCTTAGAGGAGAACTCCCGAAACAGTGGATACCGTAAGATCTATAGGAGATGCAAGGCGGATAAGAGGCCATTGATCTTGATCTATTGGGATGTCAAATTATTTCGGCATTTCGGGGTTTGAGAGTTTGAAGCGTGAGCCAAATCCTTGGTTGATCAAACCCTTGAAACATGAAAAGGAGTTTTCGTGTGTGGAGGCAAAGGTTGTCAACTTTGGATTTTTCAAAACTTCGGAGTTTGGGGTCTCGGAAGTCGTGAGGATGAATGATCGGGGCACAGTGGAGTGGAAGACCCGAAGTCGCAAGTCGCCATAGAAATTAGTGTGAATTTTGGCATTTCGGGATTCGGCATATCGGGGATCCTGTTGACAAGGGGATGAAACATAGTGTAAAGTAAATTCCAAAGTCGCAAAGTATAGTAGGGTTGGAGGTGGATTTCTCAGGATTTTGGCAATTCAAGTTTCAGGACTTCGAGAGTCAAGGAGGAGAGTTGCACGACATCACAACTCCTGAAATTGTGAAGGGAAAAAATCCAAAATAGGTAGCAAGGAAAGTTGGGTGTTTAGGTATTTCAGGGTTCGGAGGTCTAAGAGGTAAGGCACTCGACCACATGATCCGCGAAATTGCGAAATCTGGTATCCCGAATTAAAAGAGTAATTTCTTCAAGGTTTGTTGTGGGTGTTTATTTCCCGAAAGGAAAATAGAAGAGCCAATCGAGCTCTAAGGGTCGAAGGAGAAAGATCCTATGTGGATTCCAACCTACGGGTTTAGAGGTTTTCATCAAACTATATTACTAGTTTGTGTTTTCTCATAAGGCTCCTTAAATGATCCATCCAAGGAATCAATTAGGATCTTTTAGATATGATAGATGGCTTATCAATTTAATGAATGTAGGCAAAGCATAAATATCGATATTACACA
>ML826216.1:3427-21654 GCA_009831015.1 Picea engelmannii
TGGTGTTTTTAATCATGTTTCCATGCTTCGTCCAATGTTAAAAATGTTGTACACCATTTATTTTTTTAAAATTAAGATTTTTCATATAATTATGTGTCCTTAATTAATTTATGGTTCCATATTTTTTAAATATAGTGGAAAAATGTTATTTTTAACACATTTTTTTGCAATAGTCTAAACGTCTACCTTTTGGTTGTTTTCCAACAATTTTTTCATTTGATTTTGCCCGAAATCTGAGGATGAATAGTTGGATCTGCAAATTTGAGTGACTAAGTTTGTATAATCTGAGTGCCCCGGGGGTTTTTATGCACGCTGAATCCATTTATGCATTCAAAAATGCAATTTAAACAACATAAAATAGCGATTGTGTCCAAATTTACATCGTCAGATTCCGACCAAAAAACCCAAAAGGTAGAATGTTTAGCCAAGGCCCATTTTTTCACCTTTATTTCAATACATAGAAAATAATTATAGTTAAATAACACTATTTTTAAATATTTAACAAAAAAAATATAATTCATTTTTTTGGATCAATTAAAAACTAAGAAAACAAAAAAAAAATGAAATTATATATATATATATATATATTATAGCCCAAAAAAACTTTTAAAATGTGAAAAAAAAAACATATATAAAAAAACCCCAAATTAAAAAACCTAAAATAAAAACTTTAATACAAAATTAAAAAAAAAATAACAAAAATACGTTAAAAAACCTTAAAATTACCAAAAAAATAAAAATTATATAAAAATCTTAAAAAATAAAATGAAAAGGAAAAAACGTTCATAGAAATCTATATATATATATATATATATATATATACTACCAACCTTCCTAACCTCTTAACTCAACAAAAGTATGGTGATCTTGGAAAGCTTCTCTTAATGTTTTTCGAGAACAGAAACAAAATTCTAAATAATCACAAGTAATCACTTATTCTCTTAAGGTTTGATCAATTCGGTCTTAGTGGACGTTAATCATCATCATCATCATATATAACTTATATAGTTACATATAATAGAAAAATTTAATTATTTTTTTTAATTTGCAAATGAAATTTAGTGTTTTAATTTTATTTTCAAAATATTTTTTAAAATAAACTTTAAGCTTAGGCAATATTAGTATTTTTGTCAAATATTGGCATCTTTCTACGGACCATATAGTAAAGGGCGCCCATGGGACCTGGGCCAGGCCGCGGAAGGATACCAATATTTGACAAAAACACTAAGAAAAAAAAATAGTAAATAAATTTTCAAGTGACCATTTAGGATCTAATTTTGAGTTTTTTATTTGTGTAGGGATTTGTTGTCAAGGCCACAGTTTCAATTAGGTCGTAATTAGCTGCAATTTTAACGTTTAGAAAAAACATTTTGCTTTAGGTAGCGTCGCATTTTTATTTAGTTGTTGATTTTTCTAAGCAACTATTTTATGTTTTAAGGCCATGCTTGAAAAAAGTTGTAATTTTGACCCGGTTAGAAAAACTGGTGCTACCAGTAGCACCAGTTTTTGATTTGGGGGTTGATTTTAATTTTTTTCTAAGCAACTATTTGATCGTTTAAGCCCATGCTTGAAAAAAATTGTAATTTTGACCCGGTTACAAAAAATGGTGCTACTAGTAGCACCACTTTTTGATTTGGGGGTTAATTTTCATGTCTTTTATGCAAAAATATGGGTTTTAAGGGCTAGAGTTCTCGTTTTTGAGGTCACAGTTCTTATTAAGATGGTAACTTTGTTAATTGAATGAATAAAATCATTTAATGGTTTTGAGGTCTCATTTTGGATTATGTGTATGATCTTATTTCATATTTTTCTGTTTTCATAATTGTTCATCAAACTGTTTATATTTCTGATATCTTTTATTTATTTTTCTTTATCATTAAATAATATAAAAGACATCATTGATCTCAAGAACATATTTCTTGAAGGTTAATTGATAATTTTGCAAAAGGGCTATAAACATAGGGTAATAATCTTGACTATCTTGCCTTAGCCTGACCATATTCGAAAATGTTGGTATTAGGACAACTATTCATTTTCATCAATATGTGTGTCTCCCATATTTGTAACTCAATTTACTAACTTATTTTTAGATTTTAATGAGGGCTCGGGATTGCGCTCTAAGCTGATCCACTGAGAATCATCCTCAATCAGAGCTTCTACTTTCTCTTCCTTAGATTCCAAAAGTTCAATCTTGTTATTGGAGTTAGAATTCTTTTGTTCTTTTGTTGATGGCTTTGTTTTACTTTCTAGGCAGCGCTTTTGAGAATCATAATCAACCTCAATTGAGTCCTCTTTATCTTCCCCTTGAGATTTCAAAGCTTCATATCAGTTTTTGGAGTATGGGTGACCCTAAGGCCTATGATCATTCTGAGACCCCCTGGGTTGTTATTTCTTATGCTTTATGGAAACCTATTTGAAATCTTGATCATCAATATTGAGAGATGGTTGAGTTTCTTGTGCTTTAGGGTAACTTTTGACAAAGTTCCCATAAACATGGCAAAAGTTACATTTGAAAGGAACTTGTTCATAGTCAAGGACATTGTTCATTGTCCAGGTCCTGAAGATGGATCCAACCCTCCATGTTAAGTTGAATCGCCTCTGGCAGTCCCTTTGCAGAATCCATGTCCAGACATATTCTGGCGCATGTGAAAATATTGCCCTTAAGCATAGGATGAATTATGTAATGGCCCAATTTATTTCCAATGGCTTTGAAACAATCATCACCCCAAAACATAAGGGGGAGGTGTGGAAGTCAAATCCATATGGGTGCTTTAGAGATCTCCATATATGGGTTAAAGGTGCAGGTCCAGTGGGAGAGAAACAATCCCTTGGAACCCATGGAGTATGGTCCAGGTATGAAGATCAAGTCTCTATCTTCAATAGTTTCAAAAATGAAAACAAAAGAACCTTTACCACAATAAAAAGTAGAAGGGACTTGCTCACTCCAATTCTTGGAAACCCATTCCAGAACAATCTTAAGGCTGGGCCAAAGGCCTAAAAAATTACTGACTTAACCTCGCTTAGTCAAAATGGTAGAGCACAGAGTGCCCCAAGTCCAGACTAGAGATGGAATTGCTCCTTTTGGAAAACATGTTCACGTCAGTGGCCATGGAGAAGAGGCTAAAGAAAATTGCCTCCAAGAAACGTGACTGGCCCATAGAAAATGCAATCTTGAGTGTAGGAGTTGCACCATTGATCACCAACGATCTCGAAAATACCTCTCAGCGCATATAGATCAAACAAATCCACGATGAAGAGGGAAGTGGCTAGGGAAAACCCTGGCCTCAGAGGAAATCACTCAAGCTCCAAGCTCTCCTCATTTTGCGTGATCATGTACTCTAGTAATTTAGATAAATGATCCACATTGTTACTAACAAACTCCACCAACCATTTCCTTGGTGCAAAGGGATGTTATTAGAATGTAAATTGTGAAAAAAAAAATCATGTATCTAAACATGAAGTTTGGATGATAAGGTTATTATTTGTTTGTTTTGGAAATACATATCTTAGAAAAACTCATTAGGCATTTCCCTTCATTTTAAGGATGGTACACAGGGTAAACCAAATTATTTAGGGTTCAAGGTTGATACAATAATACACTCATTAAGAGATCAATGTGTTACTTGTAAGGATTGATCTTGGGTTGGGAAGATAACAGTCCTCCTCTCAATCGCCCGAGATAGACCTAATTAACAACCTGCATGACAAGTTATAATTAAAAACATCCAATTCATTTCAAGACACGTTATACATTATAGTAAGTGGCGCCAAGTAATAAATACATTATTAGCAGTGAGATGTACAACAAACTTAGGTTGAGTAAGCATTTGATTGAAAATGTTGAGAAGTAAACTATCATTCAAAAATTTCTTAAAAAGAAAAACCCTCCAAATGTGTGAGCCAACCATCAATTTATGAAAATTGACACTATGTTTTTTGTGGTTTATAATGAAATAAAGATGGTGATGAAACCTACTTGCCAATTCCCTTGTAAACACTTCTAAATGATCCTTGCTCAAAATTTTCTCCTTGTTCCTAGACCTCGAACTTCACTTCCTTGGAAACATATACATTACTACCTTCCCCATTAATGTGTTGGATGATTCACCTCCACTTCAGCTCGACAACAATATTGAGGTTTTTTTAGGCTCAACCTTTGCACCCTTATCATCCTTCTCAAATTTGTTATCACTATCATCATTATTATCCTGCAAATTTGGTGACCAAACTTTACCTTTCGAAGGTAGACTAACATCAACCTCCCCAAGAGCCAACGACTTCAAAATATCCCAAGTTGAAATTGCCTTATCGTTCAATACCCTCAATGACATGGATGCCAATGGAGCTAGAGTAAATGAAAAAACAACGACTGAAGATGCCACAACATCGGAGAGGAGTGTAATTTACAAAATTCATCTCTAGTGTGAATCAAAATCACAAACTCGCGACCACCATATGGCTTGCTTCTTTCAAAACCCATGCTCTAATTCTTTTTAAGGTTGTCGAGAGCCAAGACAAATAAAGTCTCAAAAAGAAAATATGAAAACACTATAGTGGCCTCATTTCATTTAGGGGTGGATCCTTTCGGAGGTGAAACTTACATAAACTTTTATGAATGCCCTACAATTTCCCGTGAGAGCCCTTTAGTCCCAAAAGAACTACCTTTGAATTTGGCCTTTTGAACTTCCCAATCAGTAGTAAAAATGACGAACATCTCCAACTCTGGTAGTCCAAGTTCTTGCAACTTATATTGAGTTCCTCCCTATCATTTCCATGAACTTGGAAATTATCTAGGTCATAGGATCACCACAACGAGTTGTGGCCAACCAAAACCCACTTAATTGAAAACCACTAAATGAGGATCATCCATCAAATTATATCATTACATGACTTCAACGAAGTTGTAGATGGATGGTGGAAAGGTCATAAACCATTGTTAAACATAGATTGGTGTACAAGACTATGCAAAAAGTCTAATCGAGAACATAATATTCACAATAAAGAAAACCCCATGATGTAAATACAAAAAATATGATTTTAACTTCTTTTTTAAAACTTATAAGAAACAAATAACTTGTTAGGATATTTAGACACTTAGAAGTTAGTTAAGATTTACTTGGTATAATGTGTCGTCGGGTAAAAGTGTGTTTCTTAGTGTGTTTCTTTATTGTGCATTAGTATGCATTTGTAGTTAGGAAATCTGATGGTCGTGATATGTTCCTGACATAAAGTGATTTGACGGTTCATATTCTCCTCAATCTTAACAACCATTGATACATGGCTTAACACTCAATTGGTCCATGATCTCTATTTAAAGAGCATGGAGGGTCATTTGTCGATGATCGATTGTAAGAAACTCTCTTGTAAAATCTCTGTAATATTTTTCTTTTGCATTAATAAACTGCTCCAAGTGGTCGCGTTGGTTGGGGTCGTGGATGTTTCCTCATAGGGGTTTTACCATGTCAAAACATCGGTGTATTAATCGTTGATCTAGTTGTGTGATTGATTATTGAAGGTGTTAGTCCTCTATTGGAATACATGTGTTCTCGAACATGGAATCAGAGCTTGTTTGAAGACCCGCTCTCGTTATAGATCAAGATCATGAAGTTGAGTTGACTCATATCCATTTTCTGCCATTTCCGTACATTTATGGGTTGATAGGACTATTCAATTGCGTCCCGAGCACTCGTTTCAGTCAGGAGCACTTTTCGTTTCACTCGAAAATGTTTTTGTTTGCCCAAGATATGGCTATTTCAGTCAGATTTGGAGCACGCTCTCCAAGGTCGTCTTCCACAACAACAACAACACCCCCAATCCTCTAGCTAAACAATACAATATGTTTTTCTAACCCATTTTGTTAAAAAAAATCTTATTAAGTAAGAGGTCTTGTGTTCAAGTCTCTCTTTTTGTTACTTTTTTTGAAAAAATTCACGTTCAATTGTAAAGTGTATTTCACTTCAAGTATAAAAGTGAATCACTATAAGTAGCTTTAATATTTTATTTTAGAGTTATTTATTTTGCATTCGATTTTTCTTTCATAAAGTAACTTCATTGTAAAAGTGATCCCCACTTCTTTTTATAAAATTGGGTCACTTCATACATCAACTTACACCACCACGTGGTCCTTTGGTTACCGTTTATGCCTTTTTTTTAAAAGGCATAACTTTCACATCCGAAGTTCATTTTCAGTGTCGTTTTTTTTAAACCCGCCTAATTTTTCGAGATCTTTCCATCCAGATCATCAGTTTCATTTTTAAATCCATATTATCTACATATTTAATATGGCTTCTTCCATTAATCATTTGTTTACCAGCACCAACTACTTCCAATGGAAATCTTGTATGGAGGATTTATTAAGAAGTAAAAGCTTGTATTGGATTACCTTGGGAAAGGAAAAAGAACCATTGATGTTGATAAGAAATTCAAATGGGCTAATAGGAGTGACGAAGCATGTGGACTAATCAAAATGTCCATCTCTCATGATTTAAGGTTCCACCTTAAAGAAATTGATGACCCCATTGAAGCTTGGGAAAAGATTGAATCTGTGTTTGATAAAATCAATATTATTCGAGCACAACAGTTAGAAAATCAAGTATTGACTTTAAGTCCAAGTGATTTTTCTTTCATTGGAGACTATCTATCTAAGTTTAAAACACTCAGAATTTTATGTGAAGAATGTGAGATAAAAATGGAGGAAGAGTGTTGCATCTATCTTATTCTTTCTAAGCGAGGTAGTGCATATTTTGTGTTTGTATCTACCTTTTATGCCATGAGAGAGACTCTACGGAAATCTTATCAAAAACCCACTCTTGAGTCCTTTTGTGTTGCTTTGATTAGAGAGGAATATAAGCTTGTACAACTTGGAGTGATCAACACTGCAGGTACCTCAAACAAAGCCTTAGTCGCCTGGCACAAAGATAAACCCAAGAATCCCAAGGAGCAACATCCTCGCTACAACAACAAGCAACATAAGGGTCCCAAACCCACTCAGACAGCTTTAGCTCCTAATGGTGACAAAGGAGAAAAATATAAAAATAAGAAGATTGACAAACATTGCAACTTTTGCGATAAAGATGGTCACGATGAGTCCAAATGTTTCAAGAAGATGATAACTTTATAAGCAGCAATGAAGAAACACAACATCAATATTGATTCGACTTCTTCTTCTTCTTCTCATGGACATGCACTTTATGCTTCTGGTTTCTCCTTCAATACAACTTCTACTTCTTCTTTCGATGAGTGGCTTATTGATTTTGGAGCATCTTATCATATGGATAAGGATAAAGACATATTTTCTTCTCTAAATGAATGTAACACCAAGAAAATATTTGTAGGTGATGATAGATCTCTTAGTGTTGTGGGAAATGGAACAATTCAAGTAGATAATGGTCATTTCAATGATATCTTATGTGTTCCAAATCTTTCTTGCAACCTTCTATCAGTATATCAAATCACTCATTTAGGTAAAGGTAAAACCGTAGAGTTTTTACCTCACCGAGATGTAATCAAGGATCTAAAAGATCCTAAGCATGTTCTTGCAACTAGAATTGTTGATGATATTACCAGGTTGTACAAGTTTGACAACTTTGGGTCATCATATTTTTCATCAGTTTTTGTTTCTCATAGAGATGACTTGAGCAAACTTTGGCATGAGTCATTTGGTCATCTAAATTATTGCTCATTGCATCAACTATGTAATCAACAGATGGTGACTAGACTTCCTCTTGTTTCATGCAGAGATGGTATTTGTGTCGGTTGTGTTCTCGGCAAACATCATCGGGACAGTTTTGATAAACATGCCACTTGGCACGCCTCAGGCCCTTTGCAGCTTGTTCACAGTGATTTGTGTGGTCCACTTTCTACTCCTTTTTCTGGGTGCAAGTATTTCTTAACTTTCATTGATGACTTTTCCAAACATACTTGGGTTTACTTCTTAAAACTTAAGAGCAAAGTTTTTGACAATTTTTTGGCCTACAAGGCCCTTGTAGAAAAGCAATCTTGACATCAAATTCAAAGGTTAAGAACAGATAATAGAGGCGAATATGTGAACAATAATTTTACAAGTTACTGCACTACATGGGGCATCCAAATGCAACACATTGTTCCATATACACCACAACAAAATGGTTTTGTTGAGAGAAAGAGCCGCACATTAAAAGAAATGGCTAATTGTATGATCCAATCTAAGGGATTAAATCTAAAGTATTGGGCAGAAGCCATCAACTGTGAAAATTACATAGTAAATTGCACTCCCACAAAGGCTCTTAAAAGTATAACACCGGAAGAAACTTGGATTAAAATTAAACCAGATGCAAGTCACTTCCATGTATTTGGCAGTATGGCATGGGCTCGCATTCCTGATGAGAAAAGGAAAGCATTTCAGCCTAAAAGTGAGAAGTGTATATTTGTTGGTTATTCTGAAGATGTCAAAGATTATAGACTTCTTCAACCACATTGTAATGAAATTATTATTATAAAAGATGTTAAATTTGATGAAAATCTCTTAGCCTGCAAGCCTAATTCGGCGACTGTGCCTTCTTGGGCCTGCGAGCCATCTTTGGCGTTTGTGCCTTCTTCTGTTCCTATTATGGTTTCTTCTTCAGATGATGACAGTGAGGATGAAAATCCACCTCCGCCTGCTCACCTTCCTCCAGATGACTCCTTTGAACCTGAACCACCACCAGCTCCTCCGCTTCCTAGATGGGTCTGTTCAACACGAGAAACAGTTGGTGATCCTTCATATCAGCGTCAGACATGTTCACAGTTCCAGGGAGCCTCTTCTCTTTTGGCTCAAGTTTCAGAGACCCATGATCCAGAGACATTTGTAGAAGCTTCGGGTCATCAAGATTGGGATACAACAATGAATGAAGAGTATCGTTCCTTAATGGAAAACGATATTTGGGATCTTGTACCTCTTCCAAAAGGAAGAAAACTTATCAAATGTATATGGTTCTACATAACTAAGTATGCATCATATGGAAGTGTTGAAAGACACAAGGCTCGGTTAGTTTCCAAAGGATTTTCCCAAGTTGAAGGAATTGACTATAATGAAACATTTTCCCCTGTAGCCAAAATGAATTACGTCTGCCTTGTTCTTGCCCTTGTTGCCTCACATAAATGGGAGGTCCATCATATGGATGTTAAATCCACCTTCTTGCATGGATATTTGCAAGAAGAAATCTACATGGAACAACCTCCTGGCTATGTCCAGAATGACTCTAGCCTTGTTTGTCACCTTAAGAAATCTCTTTATGGTCTTAAGCAAGCTCCCCGAGCTTGGTATGCCAAAATGGATAGCTTTCTTATTGACATCGGATTCTCTAGATGTCATTTTGATACTAATTTCTATACCAAGAAAGTAGGAAGCCATCTCATCATCCTTGTCCTTTATGTTGATGACCTTGTCCTTACTGGTAGTGACTCCAAACTTTTAAACCGTGTGAAAACCAGCCTTAAGAAAAAATTTGAAATGACAGACTTAGGCTTTTTGCACTATTTCCTTGGCCTCCAAGTTTTGCAAACCAATGAAGGAATTTTTCTTTCCCAGTCTAAGTATGCTTGTGACCTTCTTCTTCCCTTTCACATGGACGATTGTAAACCATCCCCTTCTCCCTTCCAGTCTAGAGTCAAGCTTACTGCCACCTGTACTTCTCCTGAAGTTGATGCCACCTTGTATCGTCAGTTAGTTGGTAGCCTCTTATACTTGACTCATACTCGTCCTGATCTTTCCTTTATTGTTGGTCTTGTTGCCCAGTATATGCAAACACCCCATGAAATCCATTGGAAAGCAGCTAAAAGGATACTTTGCTATGTCTATGGTACAATTCAGTTCAGGATACATTACAGTTCATGGGGGGCTCCTTTATTGGTCGGTTTCACTGATTCAGATTGGGTCGGTGACCCTGATGATCAGAAGTCTATTACAAGTTATGTTTTCAACCTTGGTTTAGGACTTCTCACTTAGGCCTGTAAGAAACAACAAGCTATTGCACTTTCTTCAGCAGAAGCAGAGTACCGAGTTGCGGTAAATGCAAGTCAGGAAGCCTTGTGGCTTCGATAGATGCTTTCAGGGTTTGGATTCCAGTAGCAGCATCCGACCAGCCTTTGGTGCGACAATCAGAGTGCGATCAAGCTTGCCAAAGACCCAGTTCAACATCAGCGCAACAAACACATTGAGATACATATGCACTTCATCAGAAAGATCATTCATGATCAAGTTATTGAAGTGCTCTTTTTCCCTACAGAAGATCAAGTTGCAAACATTTTCACAAAGTCTCTTATAGAAGCAAAGTTTTCCAAACTTCAATCTATGTTAGGAGTTCAGGAAGTTGTCATCAAGGGGGGATAGGCTCTAATGCCTCCTTCCTTCTCCTATTGTGTCAATATTGTAAATCCTTCAATCATATCCCAAGTTATTCTTAAGGGGGTATGTTAGGATATTTAGACGCTTAGGAGTTAGTTAAGATCTACTAAGTCTAATGTGTCGTCGGGTAAAAGTGTGTTTCTTTATTGTGCATTAGTATGCATTTGTAGTTAGGAAATCCGACAGTCATGATATGTTCCCAACATAAAGTGATCTGACGGTTCATATTCTCCTCAATATTAACGACCATTGATATGTGGCTTAACACCTGATTGGTTCATGATCTCTATTTAAAGAGCATGGAGGGTCATTTGCCGATGATCGATTGTGAGAAAATCTGTTGTAAAATCTCTATGCAATCTTTTTCTTTTGCATTAATAAACTGCTCCAAGTGGACGCATTGGCTAGGGTCGTGGATGTTTCCCCATATGAATTTTACCACGTCAAAACATCGATGTATTGATCTTTGATCTGGTTGTGTGAGTGGTTATTGAAGGTGTTTGTCCTCTGTTAAAATACCTATATTGTTGAACATAACTTTGATTACTCTTACTCTTATAATAAAAATATATTTAATACTAACTTAAAAGTGCATCACTAATAATAATAATGTTGATTACATTACCAAATTTTAACTTTTTTAAAACTTATAAGAAACAATTAACTTTGATTACTCTTAGTCTTATAATAAAAAATATATTTAATATTAACTCTTACTCTTATAATAAAAATATATTTAATACTAACTTAAAAGTGCATCACTAATAATAATAATGTTGATTACATTACCAAATTTTAACTTTTTTAAAACTTATAAGAAACAATTAACTTTGATTACTCTTAGTCTTATAATAAAAAATATATTTAATATTAACTTAAAAGTGCATCACTAATAATGTTGATTACATTACCCAAATTGACTAAGTTCATAAGAAGCACAATAAGCTTAAGAGAAGCAATATCTAGTAAGTATTCTATTATGAAGTGAAAAAAATATATTTAATATTAACTTAGAAGTGCATCACTAATAATGTTGATTACATTATCCGAATTGACTAAGTTCATAAGAAGCACACTAAGCGTAAGAGAAACAATAGCGAGTAAGTATTCTATTATGCACTGAGTTTCTAAGAATTTCTTGGCTATGAATCCACATTTTTTATTCTTATTCATTGGTAAGCTTTGAATAGATGGTTAAACTATATTCTTAACAAATTTTATGTTACACATTTTCCACCTACATAAATCAGGGCTTTGATTGAGTTTTGAGGTGAAAAGTATTAAATTACATGTTACACATTTTCCAATTGGTATAAATAATGGTTGTGAATGAGATGTGAAGAATCCAATAATCTCGGATGAGGATAGTTGAATTAAATTTATTTGTAATTTTGATCAAATTAATTGGCAATGGAATGAGATGTGAAGAATCCAATAATCTCGGATGAGGATGGTTGAATTAAATTTATTTGTAATTTTGATAAAATTAATTGGTAATGGAAAAGGTTTTTAATAGATGTAGTTTAAGTGTGTTAAGTTTTTATTTTTTAAGCAATATAAAGTTGTGATTTTGCTATTGAAAAGTAAAAGACTTAAAATATTTAGACTACGTCTTTTTAATATGTTAATTATTCACTATATTTAAATTTTTATTCTAATTGTTGGACACACAAGATTAAAGATAAATGTGAAGTGCATATTATTCAAATATGATACATCTATTAATACAATTTGGATGACCTTTGGATTCATCTTCCAAGGTCTCTCGGACTCTCGACGACAGTTACAGTCACTTGACCTTTCACATTCCGTCAAGTGAAGAATATTGTAACTCTAAGCAAATTAGAATTCCAACATTCCCCCCTTAATCGAAAGGGGTGTATATGAGTCCAAGGTGAGAGTTGATATCTCGAAGTGGGCAGATGAAATCTAGAAGTGTGTAGCTACTGATGGTTAAATGTGCTCTCTAAATCTAGTGGTTTTGGGATGACCACAAACTGAATGGCTAGCAAAAGTTGATGTCTTCTACTAAATCATGGAAGTGGTTTAAGAAAGACCACACACTAATCTGGTGGTTTAAGGATGACCACAAACTTTGGAACTTGGCTCTAGGCTCAATGGTTCCCGGGACATTTCCCAAGTTAACTGGAAGCTGGAAGTTGATGTCTTTTGCTAATTGGAAGTGCTCTTGGATGCTAGTTCAAATATGACCATAAACTATTGTCTAGCAGAAGTAGATGTATTCTACTAAATGGTGGTTTAACGAAAACCACAAACCAATCACTCTCGCTTGTCACCCTCGCTTGTTACTACACGATTGATGAGACTTCGAAACTTGAAGGTTGACTGCCAATCGTTGATGTTGTTCCCCCCTATCAAGGACAAGGTGAGAAGATGCAAATCCTTTCACTGCAAGAAGCATCAATACCTGAGAATGAATTCTACGGTATGATTGAGATATCTTCTTGGTTATCGATGACCATCACCAAGAATTCATCCACCCACAGTGGTTCTTTACTCTTGCAGATTTCTTGATGTAAGAACATTTGTTTGAAGGATGATTGTGTTTTCCACAATGCTCGCAAGTATGAAGATCGAAGCATCGATCTTCTATGTGGCCAAAACGCTGACAATGTTGGCATATCAGAGTCTACTCTTGAACTAGAGCAAGTGAATGTGAACTTTCTTGAAGCAGTCCAATACTCTGGAACTGGATCGGTTTGGTCTAATCAAGAATATGAAAGGTGATATCCTTTTCATATCCGTTACCGGTTATGTGCTTGTTATTTCTGACTTCTTCCCAAGGTCTGATGATTGGCATGGAAAGAGAAAGTTGAAATTCATCTGCATTTGAATCTGGAGCTGGCTAATTGAGTTTCTCCTGTGCTAGTTGTTGATCTGAATCGACATCATCATCTTCATCATCTTTGAAAATAAGGTTCTGAACAAGGACTAGTTTAGAATGTTGTCGAAGATTATTTCTCTCTAGTGCATCGTGAAGAAGTTAAGTATGAGATTGCAACAGTGTTGCTTTGGATTGCTTAACTTGCAAACATGTTACAACAGATCACAGAATTGTTTTGTCAATGGTGATTGTATTGTCTATTGGAAGAATTAATTTCTACCAACCACCATAACTTCCACCAACCTCCATATTGTTCCTCCATCGACAATCCACCGATGATTCCAAATGTTTCTCGCTCCGAGAACTCTTTGGATTCTCGAGAGCCTTCCAAGGCTTCTATAAATATGAGGCAGATGTAATCATTTTGATCATCAAGCAATAAGATCAGTTTCTCGTGTTCCTTTTCTTTTGCCCACTTCATTGTCCACAAAAGAGAGTATTTGAGTGTTCAGTAACTCTAACATTTCATCAATTCGAACCATT
This sequence comes from Picea engelmannii, assembly GCA_009831015.1. Classification (NCBI taxonomy): domain Eukaryota; kingdom Viridiplantae; phylum Streptophyta; class Pinopsida; order Pinales; family Pinaceae; genus Picea; species Picea engelmannii. The sequence goes on from ML826216.1 coordinate 17,179, forward strand.
TAACTATCAGAGTTTATAATGCAAACTCAACAAATGAAAGGTGTCAGCTTCCACCAAAAATGCACTTGTTTACAATGTAACTCAATTTCAAAATTACAATTAACTTATAAAAAAAAAAATTGCAAATATACCTTGATTCTAGAGTTGAATGTACCATCGATATTGAATAGAAAAATACCAATACCAACCGTTGATGCTATTGTCTTCAAACCGTCGTGAACAAAAGCAATAGACCACCAACAAAGACAAAGCAAAGACCAGTAAAAGCACCATAAAATCAAAGATGCAGACTCACAGCATGTAGTACCACTTGAATTGGCTGCTATGCATTCATCATATTCAGTATCCAAAAATGGTATTTTGGTGTGCAAGCTGGAAAGGCATGGTCATACGTTCGAATCTGCTCTCGGACCGCCCATCAAGAAACATATGTATTGTGATGTAGTAGTATATGTATATACTACAAATACAGTTATTGGACGTCGTAGTCACATGCCCAGGTCACTGGAATATGAGGCAGTCTCTTTCACGAGGCAGTCACTTTCCCACGGAGTACAAATCCAGCGGGGTTTTAAAACATATCAGAAATTGAGAGAGGACTAAGACACCCTAGAGAATGTGTGGACTCTTAATATTTTTAGCCAATGTCCGTTGTTGGCTTCTAGAGCTGGTTAGATTGTCCATAGAGTGGATATATAATTCATGGGATGCAACACGAGCTGTTCTCTCAAGGGAATCTGCGAATTTAAAGTAGGAGTTCACATGGTATGGAGATAGGGATGGCCCTGGCGAAACAGTGGCGACCCAGCGCAAATGGCTTCTTCCTCTTGTGGCGAGCTCGCTGATATCAATCCAATTCCTTGTCACTGTGTATGAGTAGGTTCCGCTCTACTTGCTCGCCGCTGCCACAAGATCAGAGATGATGGCGTGTAGTGCTAAACATTCGGATAAGCGTGAAGTATGAGATTAGGGTTCTAAACAGTGGACAAGGAAGAAAACCTTCAACTAGAAAACTTAACCAGCTACATCAATGATTAAAAGACATGCATGTGGAGAGAATTCCCGAACTGGAACGGAAAGCATTTGGAATTGGTCGAACATCAAGGTGGTGCCCCATGGCTCCAAGTTAAGCATCATGGGAATTGAACCTTTGTCAAGGTTGAAAAACTCCTCCCTTTCTTTCTACCATTGGATCCAACCTCTTTGGGCAACACGAAGTGCATATTATTCAAATATTTTACATCTATTAATATAATTTGGATGACCTTCGGATTCATCTTCCAAGGTCTCTTGTACTCTCAACTACAGTTACAATCACATAACCTTTCACATTCCGTCAACTGATCACATGACCTTTCACATTCCGTGAAGTGAGGAATACTGTAACCCTAAGTGGATTAGGTTTCCAACACTAGCTACTACTTTAAATCAAATATTTTGAACCATTTAGTTCATAACAATAAAAAACTCATATTCACCTTATGAGGATCACGAGGTAGGAGTATAAAAGGATCTTTATCATTTTGATGTGAAGCCTTTTGATGAAGGGCTAAAATATCTCGGGTTCCATTTAAAACCCAACAATTACAGGAAAGTTGATTGGGTCTCACTAATAGCCACACTGAAAAAGCGATTGAAATCTTGGTGCTTAAGATGGCTCTCTAAAGCTCGGAGATTGATCTTAGTAAAGATCGTTTTGAAGCCATATCGGTCTATTGGGTCTCACTTGCCTGGGTCCCTAAAGAAATTCTGGAAAAAATCATGAGACTATGTTTTAGATTCCTTTGGCTGGTCAAAAGGAAAGTTTTGTGATGCCCTAGATAAAATGGGAAACTCTGGCAACCCCAAAGCTCCTGGGGGATGGGGTCTAAAAAGCATTCACAGTTTTTCAAAAGCACTTGCTGCCAAGGTAGGGTGGAGGTTGATAACCACTGAAAGTCTTTGGACAAAGGTGGTTCACCAAAAATATATCATCTCTGACTTAGTGTTGGATTGGATCAGAAGGTCGAACAAGGAGACCCAAAAATTGCACAATTATTTGGAAAGCTTTATTAAAATATTTTCATGCCATCAATCAAGGTCGAGCCTGGAGAGTGGGAAGAGGCATAAAAGTCAAAATTGGTTAGGACCCATGGCCAGGAAGCAACAAGGCTCGTCTACTTCCACAACATGTAATTGATGCTCTCCATGACAGGGGATTTATTCATATGGATTAAGTTGCAAATAGGAATAGAATCACAGTATGGGGGAAATAATGGTAGGAGGCTATGTAGTTGGAGTTGGACAAGGAATTTGTGGAGGCTTGGAATTCCTATACCAGAGCTCTAAAACTAGGCCATATATGGCTTACATATAAAGAAGATGAGTTAGTATGGCAACATAGTCCCTTCGGACTATACACTCCAAAAGTAGGATACACACAAATTCTTTTAGATCTCATACATTCGGATACAGCCTGGTGGTGGAAAGGGATCTAGAAAGTAAAATGCCCAGTTAAGGCACACATTTTCCAGTGGTGTTTGATCAATTCCAAGGTCCCAACATGGGATAGAATGAAGTTGAGAGGTCTGGAAAGCCCTGGTTTGGGTTCCTTATGTAAAGGTGTGGAGGAAACTAGCCCTCACATGTTCCTAGTTTGTCCTTTCACCCGTCAAACCTGGGCTGAATGCATAAGCGCTCTCATACATGAATGCAAGTGGCAAGGCTCAACCATTGAAGAGGCTTGGAAGTCTTGGTTGCAGGAGTGCAGAAACCTTAACATAAGATCCTTACCGCTGCTTATTAATTGGGTATCTGGCTGGCCCGAAACTCTTCAATTTTCAAGGATAAAGTATCCATCCCAGAACACACGCCTGCTCAAAGCCTTAACATCCTCTTTTTTTCCCACAAGAAAAAGAGGCCACTCAACCAAGACAAATAACAGAAGAACATGTAGATTGATCGAGGCCTTGGGCCTTCTTTGATGGTGCCTCACAAAATGAGGGCTCTCACTGTGGGGGAGGAGCAGTGCTTTTCCTATCAAAGTCTCATTGTTTTAAGCTCAAATGGGGTCTGGGACCGGGAACCAACAATTACGCTGAGCTCATGGCCCTAAAACTGTTTCTTACTTTTGTCAGGGAAAAAGGGATTACCAATCTACAACTTTTTGGAGACTCAATGGTGATCATCAATTGGATAAGAAAAATTCAAAAGTGCCACAACATTAGACTCAAGCCTCTTCTTGCATAAGTTTTCATAATCTTGGATACTTATACAAATTTCTCCATTCGACGTGTCTACAGGGAAAGAAATGAAAATGTTGACAAACTCTCTAAGGAGGGTCTTCTCTTGGTTCATGCGCAGTAGCACATTATAGAGACCAAAGATGGGTCGGATATTGCATATTTCCACAGGTCTTTCATTGAAGAAAGAGGTTGGGACAACCCTGCTTAACAACATCAACAATCATATATCTTCAGTTTTTGTTCACACATTGCATGCCTCGGGCAATGACTTCAGAATGTTTTTTTTTGTATGTAACTTCATGGATCCGTTGGATAGATTATATCCGTGGGTTACTCACTTGACTACTTTTTGATGTCTCGTCCTGCGGTTTCTTACCAAAGTGATATATAAGTTATAGTTTACTTCAGCAAAGAGGAGATTCGATACTCCTTTCTTTTTGCATATATTTTTTTTAGTCTTATGCTTCCTATACCAAACTAGCACAGTTTTTGCACAGTTCTCTGCTTCTGACACTAGGTGGCTCTGGATGGGCCCCCATTTTTTGAGACAAAAAACATGGGTTATCATGCTTTCTTCAGATGGTAAGTTTTATCAAAATATGAATAAAATTTAAGTTTTTTTCCTTGAAAAAAAACAATAAAAGACTCATAAAAATGTTTTAAAATTAACATATATCATTAAATATTAAGAGAAATAAATAAATTGTATGTAAATTTCACATTGCTAAAAAGAAGATAAAAATTCATAATTTTTTTTTAAACTATGAGATAAAACACTATATTGAAACTTCTCAACGCCTAAAGGTTAAGATTCAATTTATGTTAGTTTGTTTTTTTTATTGGGCAGTACTATCTTATTTTTCCATGTTTTACATTATATACATAAATGATACATATTTTTTAAGTTCAAACTAAAAAAAATTGAGAAAATAAATCCAAAACTATATATATTTCTTCAATTTAAAATGAAAAGTTTGAGAGAGAAAATGAAAGTAATAAATGTTAAGTTTTTAACTAATAGAGGATTAAATATTGAGAGGTGCAAACTTTTCCTCTAATTTTTTCCATCTAAAAAAAATCATCTAGAAGAACTTGATCCAAAGTTAAAATGGATATATATATATATATATATATAGCGCTAAGTGTCAACTAGTGTGGAAGGAATTATACGTCTTCCTCATACTCTCCCTTACACTGAGTAGCACATCATTAAATTGTTTTAACAAACGAAATTTTCTACTTTCAATTGCTT
>ML826216.1:21738-41082 GCA_009831015.1 Picea engelmannii
TATATATATATATATATATATATATATATCCGAAGAAAGAAAAACTTTATATTCACAACCAAAAGGAGAATATACATATTGTTGTCCCCATAGGAACTGTTGTCATCCTTATACACACCTGGGGTAACGTGGAAGAAACCTTGAATCCACTCGGTGTGTCCTTGGGGGCAAGTTTCGAGTCAAGGTGTTGTCACCTGATCCTCAACTCCTCCATCTAGGCCAACTCCTAGTGAAGCCAAGGGGGGTAATCCCTATGAAAAATAATCTAAGGCTTTTCTAAACTAAGAAAGTAAAAGCACTTAAATCTAGGAGCTTATTGCTTGAAATAAAACTTGATCAATTAACATTTAGCATTCATCGTCATATAAAGTACTTTGCTCATAAACATGCATAAATCAAAGGATATAAGATCTGCAAGACTTTAAGAATAAAAGTTAGACAAGATGCATAAATACTGCTCACATAAGATAAATAGATATACCTTTTACCAGTGCCTTAAATGGAGCCATGGGCAGTGTAGATCGAAAATTTTATTAAGGTAAATTGATGTTCAGTTACTAAAGAATGTTTGGTCCCTTTGGAGGCTAGCTCTTTGCTTGGAACTTGTGGAGAGTTTGTCGAAACCCAAATGGTCTCACCAACAAACTCACTAAAAGTGTTGGATGTCCAAAACGGGTGGGAAAACCAGGTCACGAGAGGGCTCGCCTTACTTCACAGGCCACTTTTAGGCATTTTCCTTACATCGAGCTAACTACTTCAGAGATTGTCCTAATTATATTAGCAAGGTTCAATTACCTTGAAATTCTTTTGAAAGAAATAAACCATACACCCTGCTTTGCAATTGAAGGACTTGTACAAATACTTGAAGAAAAGAAAGATTTGTTGCAACACATAAATTTAGTACCCTACTTTGTAGTTGAAAGGTAAATCACAAGATACTTTTTAAATTAAACAAAGTTGCAAGATTTATTGCTAAAGAAAGAGACTTGAAACAAAACTGAACTAAGCACGCATGATATATTTAAGATTTCTTAATTAACATGCATGAAATTATGAGTGTTTATTGTGTGTTATATGTACTTTACTTTTGTGTTTGATTAAGAGATTTCAAGCATGCATCAATCACAAGATAAAAAAACCAAACCAAGAACACAAATCCCACTAATGGGAATGGAGAAAACTGGGCACAAAGGGCTCGCTTTTATTGCACTATTACAACAGAGAACAAAGGTTCACTTTGAGCTTTTAGTTTTTATAAAGAAGAAGGATCCTTATAACTGGATCATTTAGAGAAATACAAGAAATAAGAAGAAGAAAGGAAAACTTCGTTTGATGAAGTTAAAACCCCCCAGGGTGCCCCGGGAGCCTTGATTTCGCCAAATTTTGGCAAAATCTCCCCTTGGATCTGTTATAGCTGCAAGAAAACAACAAGCAAATTAAGTTAGAAAGTGATGAAAAGAAGTTTTAAACAATAAAAAAAATTATCAAATTTTCGGATAATAATAATAATAATAATAACTCTAAGGCAAAACTGGAAATTTTGGGATTTTTTAGACACCTTTTATGAACCTAACCTAGGCTCTTCTAGTTGCTTTTGTTTGTTGTTTTAAAACATCAAACATGGGACATCTATATAGCTTGTTATTGAAATTAAAACAAAATAATAATTTGATCTAAGATCTAGGTGAAAATAGACCAAAAAATTGTTTGAAATTGACTAGATCTACTCTTTGAAATTGACAAAATTATAACTGGATCTAGAAAGTAAATGCATGCAGTCTTTAGATATTAGAAATGAACTTTAAAACTATTCTAAGCAGCATGCAACCAAAGAAAAAGGAGAAGGGAAAGAAATTTATCGAGATTTTTGAGTTTTTGCTTGAGCCTGGAACACTTGGGCTATGGGGTTCTCTTGATGAGGAGTAGAGGGAGATCGATCTTTGAATCTCTTGGACGATGACGATTGAAACAACAACCTGTCAATCCTTCAAGCTTGAAGAACTTGCAACTATACACTTCAATCCTGCAACAAAATTGTTAAAGGTCTTCCCTACACAACAACGCTCAAACATGCATGTTAGTTTAACCGAAAACGAAGCATGAAACGTAAAAGTCTATGAGATAAGGAAGAAACAAGATGAATCAAACTAGATTAATCTTATCCTACTGTATGATAGCATACCTTCAAAGCCTTACAACTTAATCACAAAACTGAAATACAAGATACATGTTACCTCATGAAGAAAATGACATTAGATCAAAGTATCCACACATAGCATCCACAACATTTGAACTCCAAAGTCTTTATTATTCCATAGAAATAATACAACAATAGTACAATGCTTGCCCAAAACCGAACTAACCAAATGGGAGAGGTCGACCTTGCTTATATAGCAAATGGAGTGACAATTCCAAATTAGAGATGCACTAGAGTTAGGGTGTAGGAATGTGTGAGCTAAGAGGGGAAATGCGTGAGTGAATAGGGAGATACATATGAGTGAAAGGGGAGTGATGGAAGGTGGATGGAGAGTGATGTGGGGAAGAGTGGGAGTGAGTGTGAGTGGAGTGGAGTGTTGGGACGAGTGGGTAGCTTAGGGATGCGAGCCCCTCCTTTAGATTGTGCCACATAGGAAAGTGGGGTCGAGTCCCTTCATTGGGATCTCCCCCATGTCCTTGTCATCTTAATCAAGTCGACCTCACCTTTAGCTAACTCGCCTTAGGCTTCCAGTCAACTAGGTACATGAAAAAACATGTTTTTGACATGTTCCCCAATTCTCCTTAATTTTAGGAAATGAATTTAATTATCCCTTTTCCGTAATTTTCGAGTTATTTTGATTTTTTAGTGATAATAATCACTTTTTTGTCTCGAAAGATGGGAAATAAGGGTTTACATGCTACTTTGAACTGGAAAACGACTATAAATATGGCATCTGACAATGTTTGATGCCATACTTTTACAATTTATTGACTCAGAATTAAAAAATTCCATTTTTGCGGGAATTTAATTAATTCACTAAAACTTATAAAAAAAAAAACTATCAAACCTAGCCGCAATTTCCAAATGACTCAATCAAGATGTCATAGTATGATCTCATATGCATTTAGACACTAGACATTGGATTTTCCATGCCAAGACCTGATCGCCAACACATACTCCGGCTCTGGAGTCAGTCTTCTGAGTGAAAAAACTTAGAAATTATTTAATCGCTCACAAAGGGAAGCAGAAAAAATAATTAACAAGTAAAAAAAACACTTCAGAGTACATGCTCACTCCTAGGTCTTAGATGGCCAATAGCCTTTTACAATATCTCATACTCAGGACATTTATTACAATGGTGGAAATGCGGAAAAAAGGGGTCTTTTGCAAGACCGACTGAACTCTGAACTCTGTCATATGAGCATTGATTGCTCATTCTTTGGCAGTTCTTCAGGAAATCCAGCTTGTGCAAACTGGTGGATAATAGGAACTATCTTTTATCATTTCAGATACATTCAAGGTTTATTGATCTGGATTTTATAAGCAGGACGAAATGACTACAGATTATTAACAGGTGACGAAGATCGTATGCAAAAGTTACGACCCTGGGAAGTTGATGTACTAACTTACCCAAACGGGGCCCACATGAATTTTGGCGTATGATATCCCGTTGGAAAGGTATCGTTGAGGAGATTCATTTCGGGGGCTCAATCATGCCTTCGACTATCATTCAGAAGATCGATCTCGAAAAACTTTCATTTAGGCCCTCAAAACGGCCCCAGAAGTTAAATTGTCAAAATTGTCAGAAAACTGTTTTGAGCCAGTTGGAAGAGGTGGGTGGCCACCGATATCCACCTGGATCATTTATTGTCCTACCAGCCACCTTATTTGTTTCTATACTTCCTTCACTATTCAATTTTTTTTACATATCCTTCATTTCCTTAAAAAATGTTCCATTATGACCGCTAGATACTATAATCAAAAATTCATTTCTTTGTTGTCAAAGTACTCCTGCACTATGAAAGTCCTGTCATCCAGAGACAACACCTCTTTGGAGAGTTTTTCAACCATCTCATTTAATTCCTTAAGAATGTGGTTGAAAGAGATCCATTCCAACTTTTTCATAAAAGAGCGAATTTGCGGCATAGGAGATTGCAAGTTTCCCACCTGAAGTTGAGCCTTACCTTTTGCCCAATATATCACTACCCATGCATCACCAAATACCCGAACCTTCCTCAAGTTTAATGTTTCGATATGAAATAACAAGGCCCATAATGTGGCTAGTTCCACTTTAGTGTTCGATCTTGGCCCGAGAGTTAACCAAATTTGAAAATAACGAGAGCTGGAGATATATAGGACAACCCCAACACCACACCTAGAAATATACCCGTCAAAGATGTTAGAATAATAGGTGTGCTCGTTTCACTGTAGACAATATAGCAATATTGTCACCCAACCATAGGCACAAAGGCCACCCTCGAGCACCTTAACCTTGACATAGAGAATAATTTCGGAAGTAAACCCTGGAACCAATGGCCAACCAAGGTAGTATACCTCTCTCCAAGGCTAGCATACCAGACAAAAAGTCTAAACCATAACCAAGAAGAAATTCCAACCATAACCAAAGACCAATTCACCACTGCAGTAGCTGCAACTCTCCTCTAATCATGCGCACCACTTGTCCTTATGCAGTTGTGAGAGTGAGTGAGTCCAAATGAGCTCTATCACCCTCTATTTATACTGCTCCAACTCAATTGATTGGGCCCACTTCTCTTCTCGGAGGCTAATGACTCAATATTAATTATTCTCTTGAGCCGACTTGTCTTATAGGGTTATTATCCAACATTTTAGGGTTTTTCTTGCTTCCTGAAATATTCTAGTCTTATCAAAGGTTACACGTAGAAGTTAATACCTCCCACAGCTACCATAATATCAACACTCCCTCCTAGATAGGGAGGAATTAAAGGCAATGGTCTTGAGAACAAACATACCATTCAACCGATAGCAACAACATAGCCACACAAGTTATCTCATGATCGCATCACGAGCGCCATCACCACTATCAGTATCATCTGATAGCATCAATTGCATCACCTCTCAAGGCCATAATCCATCTGAGTAATCAGGCATGATGCTGAAAAAGTCACTCACTCAACATAGTGATACAAGGACCATTCTTCTAATCTGAACATACATCCTAGAAGAATAGTTTTCCCTATAGATGTTGAAAGCTCTGCAATGGGATGCAAGGATCATTCTTCTAATATGGACCTATGTCCTAGAAGAATGTCGGTCTTCCGAGATGTTGAAATCCACCCTATGGGCTACAAAGACCATTCCTACAAGAATGTTAGTCTCAGACTATTTTCTAATCGGGTCATATGTCCCATAGAGATCAATCTCTACTCATATGCCTTAAAAAATATCGATCCTGAACCATTTTCCTAATTGGGCCACAATCTGTGCCTTAAGAAAATACCAGTCCATGATATGTCATCAATATGTTAACTTAGACCATTCTCCACAGAGAGAATGCATGTCCACGAGCAATCTATTCTGTCTGGACCACTCTCCACCTAGAGAATGCTTGTCCACCAACACATTGACTATCCATCTAGCTAGAAATCAACTCCAACACTAGTGGTAGTCTCCATGGCAATCAAATAGTATGATATTGATGTTATAATGTCATCCAATAGAACACAACGGTGTCTATCCATAGTAATATACAAATATTATGTAGTGGTACACAACCACTCCTAGTAGCATATGGCTACTAACCAATGACACACAATCACTACCAGTGGATCACATCCACCACAGTAGCATAAAGTTATTTTCCAGAGACATACAGTCTCCGCAACAATCATATCATCTGATATCAACTTGTATAAACAATATCATGATACAAACTAAGTCATCTAGGTCATTCTTCCACTCACATATGTGAGATCTGGAAGAGCATCTGCCCTCGAAAAGTTAAACATCAGCCATGGACTATCTGGACTATTCTTCCCAAGCATAGAAGAACAATTTTCCCTGATTTCTGAACCTAGACCATTCAACCTAACTCGGCCATTCTTTCGACACTAATCACAACGCAACCTAGAGAGAATGAATCTGCCTTAGGGAATGACTGTCCCTGACTGTTGAACTTGGACCATTCAACCTAACTGGTCATTCTTACGACACTAATCACAATGCAACCTGGAGAGAATGAGTCTGCCCTAGGGAATGATTGTCCAGACCATTTCCTATGGAAATGATTGTCCTGTACCAACCTCCTACATCGGACCATTCTTCGAAACTGCTAACAACTATGAACTTTGAAAGAATGATTGTCAAGAGAGGCATGTCATTCTACTCGACCACTTCTCAGAGTAATTGCCAAGGAGAATGACTGTACTAGACCATTCCCTCACACTGGCCATAAGGGAAATCATTCTTTATGGTACATCAACAACCTATCTGACCATTTTCGTTACGAAAATGATTGTTCATTCTTGACCATTTTCTAAACTGGAAAATGACTGTCCGTCGGAAATCTTGGACCACTTTCTGGTCTGGAAAGTGACTGCCCAACCTGGACCATTTTCCAAACTGGAAAATCATTGTCCATATATCAATAACATATTAGTGCTCCCTCACAACCTGGGGAGTAATCACTTCCCTTTCCAATAAGGAAGTCATCTCCACGAATCTCAGCTTGTCCCTTAAGTATGAAAACTTTTCATCTTGGATAGAGGCTCTACCAAAATATATGTTATTTTCTCATCGGTGGAGACACACTAGAGAACTACTTCTCCCCTCTGGACTTTATCACAGAGAAAATAGTGCTTGATCTCAATGTGCTTTGACCTGTCATGGAACATTAGGTTCTCTCAGAGCTTCACATAGCTCTGGTTATCACAATATATCATGGTCGAATCCAACACCTGATCAAACAGTCCAGAAACCAGCTTACAGAGCCACACTGCTTCCATACAAGCATCACAAGATGTAATATGCTCTGCTTTTGCAGTGGTGAGTGCAACAAACTTATGTTTCCTGCTATCCCATGATATTGTGCCAAAGCTCAAACGGAAACATATCCAAGAAGCACTTCTTCTATCATTTGCACTCCCTGCCCAATATGAATCGATAAATCCATGCAGTTGTATATCATAACTCAAACGTCCCACGAAGATATTTCAAGGCATGCTTTGCGATTATTCAATTCTCATGGCTAGCTTCCACCCAGAACTATTTTCATAGCAAAGCAAATATTCGACTAAGTATTCTTCAAATACATCAACGAGCCATTCAATTGTCGATACAGGGACGGTTCTACTGGATCAGAGTCTCTCAACTTCTTCAGATTTGTCATCATGTGAGTTTTCCATGGATTTTCAATCCATTATCCTGGACTTTTGAAGAACCGTTTCTATACAATTCCTCTGTCACATGAAGTTTTCACCATGCTTTAGTTATACCTGAGAGGCTCTACACCAAGTTGCTTGAATCCATACAAGATTTTCTTCCATTTGCATACATGGGTCTCTCTCTGATATACCTCAAAATATTGAGGTTGCTCTACATGTGCTTCTTCTTCAATTACTTTGTTAAGAAGAACAGTCTTTACATCCATCTCCAACCCATGTATAGTGCAAGAGATATAATGACTCAGGTAGAGGTATATTTGGTTACTAGAACAAGTTGTCATTATAGTCTTCTCCATCCTTTTGGGAGAACCCTCTAGCCCTGAATCTCATCTTGTATCTATCAAAGATTCCATTTATAAGTCTTCACATATTCTTTAATGGATTATATCATTGAGGATTAGCTCCCTCCTAATCTCGGCTTCATGCATGAATGAACAATATCAAGAACTTCCTTGTTTTTATTTCGAGACTGTATGTTTCTAGAATTTTTCAATCAATTCCCTCTATCTGAGAGAGTCCATGCTTTTGTCTGTTGCATCTCTCTTTTCTTTCTACAAAGTGTCTTCCTTATAAACTTATTCTATGACAGCTTCCACAAAGATTGTTCATCAAGTTTTGTCTACATATTTCACAAGGATACCTGCCCGGAACAGGACAAGAAACAAAAGAAAGATCTAAGACAATATGTTTATGATAGGAAATCAAAACAAGAATAAGGACAAGGATAGAGGCAACTGCTACAATCCTGGAAATACATCTTCATGATAGCCTTCATGAAATAACATGTCTGAGACAACAAGAACAACAATGTTTACGATACAACATCTTTCATATGAAGAATAGTTTATTGGTAGCATTACCAAGATCATCTTGTATGAGAACAAGAACAAGAAATATCTCCTAGAGAAGGTGTTAGTTCATGCTTGCAAATAAGTACACTAAGTAGTATAAGCTACTAAGTACTTATTAATACTCACTTGAGTGACAATAATAAAGATGTCAAACTTGATATGCAAACCTGGAATCTTGTTGTTGTTCCACTTGGATTGCTTTTCTTCTGAGACAAGTATCATTTCTAACTTGTCTTTTAAACTTAAAACAACATGCTCTCTTGACAAAAAAATTGAGTTAGAGAATACGATCTCAACCTTATAATATCTTGACTAAATTTAGCTTATAGTTTTAACTTTGACTAGAAGTTCATAATGCCATAACAACGAGAGACATATCAAGTCAAACCTGGAGAGTGTGTTGATCTTTTGAATGCACTGAATCCAAGATCATTGCTTTGGACAAGATCCCTTGTACATTTCTTGCAAACACACTCATGCTAATGATACAAATTAAAAGAACATGTATAGGTGCATACCTTTGTTACCCAACTGTGACAGTAAACCTTAGAATGACTTTATTGGATGAGAGGTGTTGAAACAGTTCTTAATTTTTTTTTTATTCCTAAGGCCTAAATTTTCCTTTTTCGGGTTTCGACTTTTCACAAAACATGAATTTCATTATCAATCCCAAACACATGGCACCTTTTTCTCAAATAATTTAATTATTTGGATAATAAAAGGCAAAAAAGCTTAAAAGAATTATAAGAATCCCGACGCCTTTTCTATGAAATTATTTTAGTCATGATAAGTTTTAAAACTAACGGATTTAAGTTTAAGCTTAAAGAATTTTCGGGATTCGAGGTTTGCTAAAAACATATTTTTTCGATACAAATCGAATCGCGAAATCCCGATCCTCGATTTCCCGAAACGTTGAAGTCTTAGTTAAAACACAGATTAATTAATTCTCTAATGTGAAAGGTTAAGGGTTAAGATAATCATGTCACAATTTCAGGATTCGCGGTTCAGTAATAGCACATCTCCTGTCATCATGATTCCCGAAATCCCGAATCACGAAACCTCGATCCATAGTTCGTGTTAAAACAAATTAACTCTGTTTTGGCCTTAATCGTGATTAGTTAGTTAATTAAGATGAGTTTAAGTCCTGTCATTAAATTAACACGTCATGATTTCGCGATTTCGGAGATCGGATTTCATCGATGACATACTTCTCGACAACATGATCCCCAAAATCCTGAAAACGCTTAATCTCAATTAATTACTTCACTAAAACGTTTTAAGTCTAAATTAACACGTCGCGATTTCGCAATTTCGGAGATCGGATTTCATCGATGACATACTTCTCGACAACATGATCTCCAAAATCTCGAAAAACAAAGTTTTCAGTCTTAATCTATGATTAGCACTAATTAACCTTTTTCCAAAACAGGATTAATGATAATCATTATTTTCAAGTTTTCGTTCATGTTTTGCTTTCCGATTAAGTAAAGTGTCCCGAGTTTTCTTTAAAAATCCAAAGGCGCCAAAATATGGACATTAAATGCGTATCTCAGAAATATATCTTCTGCATTAAATGCCTTGAATTCTTGTCATCTGTGTCAATCCCGTCATTTTTTAAATGTATTCAAAGTGAGCATTTTAATGTCTGTGTTTTCATTTCATCAAGCACAAGAAACACTTAGTTGAGCTCGTTCATTCATTTTTTGTGACAGGTTTTCAATTTAACGTAAAGTCATGGCACTGAAAAAGGCACCGAAGAAGAGTGAAGATACACATGAAGGAGATATCATCTCCGACACCACACCACACGCTATAGACTCCATTAAATCTTGGACTCAAATCTCTGAATTTCTGAAATATGAACTCCAGAATGCTCATCCTGATTCTGAGAATCATTGTCGGGACATAGCTGAATCAGAGCTTCATAAGATTGATGCGCGCTCGTAGCTCATGGCATACAATGATATGATCAGTTGGGCCCTGGAAAAGGTCGATATCCCGACGAGGAGCATCTTAAACAATCAAGGAGTTATCGTCGTCTCATTCAGGCCAGAACACATACAAGTAATGTATAAACTCTCGCCAAATCCTAAACATACTTTTAATGCCGAATTTTTAGCAGAGTTTCAGAGGAAAGAATGCATTGAGGCAGACCGGACATATCCTGATATGATTAGAGAATGATCAAGGTGTCCATCAAAGTTTAGAGCTAATACCCATGGGATTTATGCTACAACATCCTTGAATGAATACATGGTATATGTAGCCATTATGCTATGTAGACTTTTCGGGAGAAAAGATCCCTGTCATTTTCATGCAGATTGGGTGCCCTTTTTAGAAGAAGCTTTAGAAGGGTATGCTTTTAACTGGCATAATATTTTGTCAGATAACCTAACACAGGAAATCTCAAACTACAAAGCAGCAAAATCAAAGGGACAACCAACAGCCTTTTACATGTCAGCATACATTATGGATGCAATCTGTTATGTGACTCCTTTTCCCTTAATGAATTGGAGTTGGAACATTTCCTGTCCAGAACCCATTCATAAATATCACTCTGCGCTTTGGGAAGAAAATGCTAAGGATGCATTTTATGAAGTTTGTCATTTTATTATAATTCCGATGCATAAAATATTTTTTGGATGCGAACCCCCTCGCATTTCTGATGCAATCACAGAAAATCTTAAAGCAATTGTTGACTGGTTTATTGAGGAGAATTTTTCCTACATTAGGGTTTACGGTTGTTCCATTCCCCCTCATGCACTCCCTAAATTCCTACCGGACAGATTGGTGTCCAGGGAGGTAGACCATCAGATAGTAAAGGGCGGCGTTGGATTAGAACTAAAAGCAGCTCAGAAGAAGTCATGGCCAACTTTCCCTGTACATATTGGGAAATTTTCTTTATTAAATCTAGGCCATTCTAAGGTAGAGGTTGAATCATTAGAAGAAGTGAAATTAGTAGATATCGAGCACAAAAAGTATGACCCCTACCAAGCAATAAGCAGGCATTTTGTGCATTGTAATCTAAAAGCCTATGAGCATGAAACATCTATCTATGATGATGTATTCAAGGATGTTAAATCCTATGAAGAAGTACTGAACATAGTACAGGCCATGCCACCTGACTCACAGACCAGATTCACGTCATTCCAGGGCCATAGGCGAAGTTGCCTACCTAAGAGTTTGCAAGGTGAAGTTTCAACCCCACCTCCAGAGCAGGAAGGGCCTCCCCCAGGGTTTGAAACAAATACACAGGGAAAAGCAAATACCAAAGGCAAGATGAAGGATACTGCGATACCTTCCCAAGACACAGAGGGTTCCTAGACAAAAGAATCAGAGACAGGGAAGGGAAAAGAGCTGGAAACACCCCTAGAAATCCCTAAGGATGTTCCAGAAAAGACAGGAGGAACAATATCAACAGAGCTCGGAAGTCCCATCACTTCCTTAACCCCATTGCAGTCAACTTATGGAACCCCCCACGAAGGAACTCTGTATGTCAGTGATCTAGAGCCAATTTCAAGGGATGAGATCCCTCCATCAGATTATTTTTTCAGTAAAAAGAGAAGAGCAATCTTGAAACAGGAAATCCATCTGAGAGGAGAGGGGATGATTAAAAAACATAGGGTCATTATAGATGGAAAGAAGCTTAAAGATGGAGAATTTGCTACAGAGTTAGCAGGTACGATGGGAGCTATAGCATCGGCAAATATATATTCTGTTGGCAATTTAACAACCATGCTCAAACAAAAAGACCAAACAATAACTCAACTTCAAGACAAATTGAAATAAATTGAGAGAAATATCAGTTGGGGAATACAAAAGGGTCTAGAACAAGCTAGACTAAAAGATATTCAAGAAATTCAGAAAATGAAAACAGGCTTAGAAGAGGCAAAACAGATAATACAGGTCACACAGGCACAGGTCCAAAAGCAGGAAGAAGAAAATAAACAGTTACAAGATAAAATTAGTTCTATTACTAATCAAGTAGTAGAACTTGAAATTTTCAGGGCACAAGCATTGGGAATACATTTGAAAATAGAAGAAGAAGAACAGAAAGTGTTTTTAAATCTGGAAGTAGTCCAGAATTAATTTCAAGAAACAAATAAATCCTTGGAGAATGTTCTCCAGAAGAAAAGGGAAGCGAAAGCAGCCAGAACGACTTTCCAAAAGGCAGTAGCCCTCTCAACAAAGGAAGAAGTCAGAAGGATTCAGAAATTATCCATTTCAGAACAGGTTAAAGGAGACGTAATACTTAAAGTGTGGGAAGCAGACCTGGCCGAATATAAAAGAATAACCAGAGATGTCAATGATGATTGCCAAGGAATTTTTTATCTCTTAGAAAGGACTTCATTGGATATCGGAAAAAATGATTGTCCTGGATTATTAGGTGAGCTTAACATTGCCAAGCACCAGCTAAGTTTCGAAGAAGAGCTGGAGGAAATGAAGATAGAGATCTCAAAAATTAAATTAATCAATATCACAGAAATTGACAAAAGGATGGTGACACCGAACTTAAAGTTGCAAACTATTAAGTTCACAGGGAAGATGATAGAAGATTGTTTGCCTGAATTACAGAAAAGATTCTTCATGTTTGAAGCAACAGAGATACCAGACGCTCCGAGAGTTTTTGTGAAATTTTTGGGAAAGTGTGTTCACTGTCTTGAGGCGGAGAAAGGAAGTTCATCAACACAAACGTAAAAGAATTTTTTTTTAATATTTTCATCATTAGAAATTACAAAAGAAATGTAAACGGTTGACATTATTCATATATGTAACCGTAATCTTAGGAAGTTGGTTAATCACCAACGAGAAAATATTTGATGAGAAAATATTTGATGAAGATGTATAAATGTATTTTTAAAAATACTGAGAAAGGGGCTTTTGATTTTTTGGAGAGAGTCGATTGTATTAACAGTTTTCCAATCCATCATAATATATGATACATAAGAGATTATGAATCCTGTCAATTTGCAGCTATGTGTTCTTTAACCCTGTTTACTATACTTTATTATGTTTTTCGTTCAATGTTTTTCTAATGAATAATCAATTTGAAGTTATCTGTAAACATCTTTTATAGTTTAGATTGATTTAGATATCAAATTATTTACAGCTTTTCCTCTAAAATTGTTATCAGTGATTTTAAGACCTGTGAATCATTTGAACCTTAATACTTAACTTTTCATTAGAAATCTCGTTTTCCTTCTTTATTTCCTATTACAATATGAGATTCTTTCTTGATTAAAGCCTCATATTTTTCAGTAGTATTTCTTTGTTATTTTATAATTCTCAAATTGTTGCAAATCCAGGAAACGACCTCAAATGTATTTATGTTAGTGTTTTGAATTTCAAAACTATTTTTCCTATTCTCATCTCTTAAAAGATTGAAGTCACATTTGATTAAATCCTTTCACAATTAAATAAAATCTTATTCTCCATGACTGTCCCAAATAACAGACAACCCAACATTGAACCTGGCCTTCAAGATCAAACCAGTATTGCTCTAAACCTATTTAATACCATCCTACAAACAACAACTAACTGGGTCAAATTAGAACGTTCATGGGCTGCTATTGAGAGAGATATTAGCATCCAAGAACAGCGGGAAGCTAGACAGAGACAGTTGAGAAACCGATTATGCTTCACCCTTCCTTTTCAATTCTTATCCTTAAGTTATTCTTTTTTACCTTTACGGATGCCTTGACGGTATACTTTATAGCCTTAAAGTATAAACTCAAAAACAACAAGAGGTTTAGCTGCTAGAGGATTGGTAATCTTCATAATGTTCCTTTCGATAGATTTCTCTTAGGCACAACATACACTTTTTTCATGCTAGTTCTTTTGTCTTCATAATTGCCTTTTATTTTGACATTTTGACTGGTCAACCTTAGATTTTGACTTGGTCAAATGTTGACTTTGACCAAAATTCCAAACTTGACTTCTTGGCTTGCTGAGAGTACCAGGAGGTGTTCTAGGCTAGGGCACACTAGGTTATCCAGGAATTAGGTCGAGCGCTTCACTTAAGGTGCCTTAACACGAGGGTTAGGGTTTCGTTGTTGTAGTAAAAACTTTGACTGCAACTGCAACTACAACTAAGAAAATCCTCCCAATCTACCTTTCAGTTGTTAGACTATCCGAAGATAGTGTGGGTCCATAACCTATTAGAATAATAGGTGTGCTTGTTTCACTGTAGACAATATAGAAATATTGTCACACAACCATAGGCACAAAGGCCACCCCTGAGCACCTTAACCTTGACAGAGAGAAAAATTCTGGAAGCAAATCCTAGAACCAATAGCCAACCAATGTAGTTTACCTCTCTCCAAGGCTATCATACCAGGAAGAAAGTCCAAAACATAACCAAGCAGAAATTTCAACCATAACCGAAGACCAAGTCACCACTGCAGCAACTGAAACTCTCCTCCAGTCATGTGCACCACTTGTCCTTATGTAGTTGTGAGAGTGAGTGACTCCAAATGAGCTCTAGCTCCCTCTATTTATACTGCTCCAACTCACCTAACTGGGTCGACTTCTCTTCCTGGAGGCTAATAACTCAATATTAATTATTCTCTTGAGCCGACTTGTCTTCTAGGGTTAGTATCCAACATTTTAGGGTTTCTCTTGCTTCCTAGAATATTCTAGTCTCGTCAAAGGTTACACATAGAGGTTAATACCTCCTGCAACTACCATAATATCAACAAAAGAATCCCTAGGGGACCCCTTCCTCCAAAGGAGGCATGACGGGCAAGCAAATTTTTTTTTTTTTTTTCTTTGTTTTGAATTTCGTAGAGAGCTTTCCGACAAGCCTATTGTTACCTCATATGGGATCTGGATATCCTGAAAGACTAATGAGTTCCTTGACCACCAAACAAAGTAAATAAAAAAGAAAGGAAGAGAAAAATATTCTTTGTTTACCATATTCTCCTGCCACAATTTGAGCCAAACTTCCAAGTCCCTGTTTGGGACATGGTTTTCTATTTTGAATTCCTTTGATAGCCCTTGCCAAACCTGCTTCTTAAATGGACATAACATAAAGAGTTATTGAACCGATTATGAATCAAACTTACAGAGAGGGAATCTATTGGGTTTGTTTCATCCTCTCTCCAGTCCATTGTCCCAGGTCGAGATCTTATTCTCCATAACCAACCATACAGGGATTTTTGCTTTAAGAGGCACATTTGATTTCCATGCAAAACTCCACCACCATTTTCTTCCACCCATGAACACTTTCTCTGCTTGTGTTAGGTATCCTAGCTTTTTTGTGTATGTTATTTTCTTCTCAGTGCCCGTCCAATAATACATATCCTCTTCGTCCTCCCTTAGAGTGATGAAATTGGACTTGAGAAGATTTAAATATCCTTCTCATTCTTCTTCCTTTTACCCTCTAAGCTCCAACAATTCACTTGACTTCCAAAAACCTCTTCTAATTCGATATGAGTCCCCAATTTCTACGTCATTTAGATAGAAGATACCACAATTGTGAAGATCTCCCTCTATATCTTATGAAAGATTATATCCTTCTCCTGAGTTGGCCTAAGGGTCCTCCCCTATCCTAATTTTATTTCCATTCCCTACATTCCATACCAAATGAGTTCCAATAAGAGGAAATACCTCCACCATAGAATTCTAACCGATCGAGCTATTGAGCGTCGTTTTCCTTAGCATTTCGATCCACTCTAGGAAAGTCAATCATGGGATGTATATAGAGGCCATGACCCTCCCCCGTGAAAGATCGTTGTGGATCAACCTCCATAAGTTTTTTGTTGCCGAAGCTCTACTAAACCAGTAGATGTTTTTGATTCACCATCCCCTCGATTCCTTTGGCATAGCCAACCTAAACCATTTTACTAGAGATATTCCCTTGTTTTCCTTGTTTCCCAACCACAAGAAATGAAAACATTTTTTCCAAATCTTTGTTAAAATGTATTTGGGAATTTTTGCAACTGTTGTCCAATACACTGAGATACTACTGAGTACCGATTTTAGTAGCATTAGTCTACCTCTTCTTGAAAGCCACCTATGTGCCTAGAAAAATATCTTTGATTGGATCGTCCTTACCATTCATGCCCAATCCTTGAACTGATAATCATTTGGCTTTAACACAAAGCCTGAATACTTTAACCTCTCATCAAAGACTTTCCTTTCAAACGACAAAATTCCTGCTAGTTTCTTTGAGGCTTCCTCCTGAATACCATATGCAAGCACTATGGACATAGACCCATTAATTTGCATACTTGTAGAAATACATAAAAGATCCAAAATTCCTTTTAAATCTTGGAATTCTGATACAGTCCATGCACCAAAAAGAATGACATCATCAACAAATATTAAATCTGAAAGGATTTATGAGGTGTTGATTTTCAGTCCTTTTAAAAGACCATCTCTTTGGGCCTTCTTGATCATTAGACTAAGACCATCGACGATGATTAAGAAAAGAAAGGGGGATAGAGGGCATCCCTGACGAAGCCCTCTTGAAGCCCAAAAAAACCTAGAGGGAGACTCGTTTATGAGGACAACGAACGATGAGGATTCGATGCACCCCATCATCCAATTGACCGTCTTTAGATCCATCCCCATTTTGGTGAGATTTAACTTAACAAAGGTCCAAATCACCTTGTCGTATGCTTTTGAGAGGTCAAGTTTCATGGAAATAAAAGAATCTTTTGAGTCTTGATAGAGTGCAGGGCTTCTCGAGAAAGGGAAACTGGATCATGCATTTGTCTTTTAAATAATAATCCATACTACTCCTCGAAAATTACCTCACTGAAGATAGGTTTGAGACGATTAGCAATGATTTTCGCTATCATCTTGTATATCAGATTGGAACAAGCAATAGGACAAAAATCTTCAAAAGAAACAAGAACCTACTTCTTAGGAATGAGAGCCAAGAAAGTAGCATTAAATACCCCAAGACTCACTCTAGGACTCATGGACTACCTTAAACAAGTCCTGCTTGAGCAGATCATAAAAACCAAGGTATGATTCATGACACTAGGACTTTTGCATTTATGAAAGGAGGATAAAGTGTCTAAATTTTCCTTATTGAAGATCTCAGTAAGCAGGGACTCATTCAAATTGACTGAGAAAGATCAAGGAAAAACATTAACAACATTTAAGATTTCAGAGATGGGGCACCCCGCATGTTCCTTAAATAAGTTAAAAAGGAAGCTTTTACCTGCCTCTTCTATCTCTCCACTCGAGGTCACCTTTCACCCTTCCAGATCCTTAATCTCCCAAATATAATTTGTTATCCTTCAATAACTTTCAAATTTATGGAAGAACTTCACATTGTTGTCCCTTTGCCATTTTGATTCTTCCACTACCAATGACTCCTCTTTTCTCCTCATTAAAGACTTGACTTCGATTTATTCTCCCTTGGATAAATACCCTGCATCCCTTTCTATGAGAAGGAGGCCAAGCTTATCTTCCACTTCTCTAATAGACGATGCATTTTTTAACCTATGGTCCTTGGCCCAAGATGGAGTTACTTTATTAATATTTCGAATGTTTTTTGTAAACTGTTGCATAAATGAATAACCCTCCTCCTCTACTAGAGGGCACCATGTGTACATTACCAATTTCTTGTAACCCTCCTCCTTTAGCCAGTTTTTGTTAAACTTTAGTGGGTGTGGCTTCCTATCTCTAGCTTTAAAAACTTCTAAAACAATGGGTAGATGATCGAATATCCCTCCTATTTCCACTATGGAATTGAAACACCACGATTTATCAAAGATTCCTTTAGATATCAAGAAATGGTCAAGTCGTTTGGCGACCAAATCCCTTCATTTTAATCCATTGTTCCAAGTTCGAGATAATTTATTTGGCACTAAATCAATTAGTTGGTGTTTTTCCATCCAATGGGTGAAATAATTTTCCTACGGATCTTGACGCGGGATTTTGCCCCAAACCTCTTTCAAAGACGTTGTGAAATTACGATCCCCCCCCCCGGGAGAATGATGTCTTATGAATTTAATTAACCTGACTCGCTAAGCCCCTCCCAAAATTGACATCGATTTGAATAGGGGCCATACACATTAATTACTTTAAAGGAACAATTTAGCTTGCTACAAAAAACCTGAACCATTGTATGTGAAGGAAGGGATAACATGAAAGTCACTTTTATGTGAGGACTCTAAGGTGTTAATAAACCTCTGGAGAGACCTTTTGCGTCGACAGAGAAAAAAATCCATCCTTTTAACCAATTGCTAAAGAAAACCATTGCTTTAGAACCACAACACATTGTTTCATGGATCATAATGAGGTTCATGTTGCACAATTAAACCAGTTGCTCAATGGCTTGCAATTTTAGAGCACCCCCACTCCTCTAGAATTGAAAAAGGCCACAATCATTTGAGGGAGGTTTCTTGGGATTTTCTCGCTCTAAGGGCCCATACAATGGTTTGATGTTTCCCACTTCCGATCTCCTTTACTGCTTACTTATGAGCCAACGATATATATGACTTCTGCCCAAGATGACCCCCCACTCCTTTATCCATAGTCAGACCCCCTAAGGACCTCCTCTCCGAGCCCCTTGCTAACCTTAGACTGAAGCAAATAGTCTGATTTAAATGAGGACTTTAAGCTAGGCTTAGGATAGGACAACACCAACTTAGCAGGAGAGTTATAAGCCTCTCTCAGTGGCTCCAAAAATTCCTCCTTGGGAATGATGGGTTGAACTGGCTCTACCACCTTGGGATCTCCTTTGGAAAAAGGGATGCCAATCTAAGGATTGGGGATAAAATTAGGCGAGGCTGACTTAGGAGGAGTGACGAGGGGACAACGACTTTGTACTTTAAAAATTTCCATCGAACCTTCTAAAGGAAGCAACATAATTTTTTCATCAGAATGATAAATCTTACCGAAAATTCCATTTGACAATGAATTTGAATCGTTGACACTTGAAGAAGCGACCCTTGCATGCTTTGAGCGACTTTGCACCTTTCCTCCCGCTTTTTCCACCTTTTTCGACTTTGAATCAACAATTGCTTGTTTCTGCTTCGACACTTTGGAAAATGGAGGAAAGTGTGAAGGGGGACGCCTGCATTGAACTTGTAGGTGCCCAACTTCATGGCATCCAAAACAACAAAATGGGACATGC
>ML826216.1:44425-63879 GCA_009831015.1 Picea engelmannii
AAAAAGAACAAAGACTAAGTTGAGGATTGTTTTCCTTTTTACGCAAGCTTAAAACAAAACAAAACTATGCTTGGGATAGATTTTATTTTTACACAAGCTTAAAACTAAACAAAACTATGCTTGGACTTGGTTTCATTTTTACATGAGCTTGAACCAGAGGAAACTATGCTTGAGGTAGGTGGTTTCATTTTTACACAAGCTTGAATCAAAGAAAACTATGCTTGAAGTAGGTGGTTTCATTTTTACACAAGCTTGAAACAAAGTAAAAACTATGCTTGTGACTTCCCAACGCATTATCCAAGGATGGTTGGTACTTTTCCCCCAGCTTAAGAAGCTACTGACTTAACTTCAGCATGAAGTCCAGAGGTTGTAAGCATTGCCCCCCAAGCTTCATTTCGTCCAACGACACATGGGGATGAAATGAAGCTTCAAATACTCTATGTAACAAAGTACTTGACTCAATCGAAGAGGGGGGAAATCTATTTCATTTTTTAATAAGCTTGACACAGGAACATGAACTATGCTTAAGACAGGATGCTTTATTTTTTAACGAGATTGACACAGGAGAAGAACTATGCTCGTAACCTTTGTTTCATTTTTTAATGAGGTTGTCACAGAGACACAAAAACTATCCTTGTAAGCTCTGTTTCATTTTCTAACGAGGTTGCCACAGAGACAGAAAACTATCCTCGTAGGCTCTGTTTCATTATTTAGCGAGGTTTCCATAGAGACGCAAAACTATCCTTGTAGCTGGTTTCATTTTTTAACGAGCTTGAAATCAGAAAACCATGCTCAAAGTTGGTTTTGTTTTTTAATGAGCTTGAAATAAAAAAAACATGCTCAAAGGTGGTTTCATTTATTAATGGGCTTGTGTTGGCAGAAAGGCAAACTCGAGGTTCACTCCAAGAGCCCACCAACAAGCCCTAGCTACTGGCCCTTTCGGTAGCACCTGCGAGGCAGATGCAGTCTCACTCGAAGCAGCTTAAGAGGGGGGTTGCAGGACAGGGATGTCTACAACCAGGGGAATATCAAGTGGATCTATCACAACAACAATACATCATTCATATTCCACTTATCAACTAGGTCTATCCTGCACAACTATAGATCTGATCTAACATAAGACTACAAATAACAATATAACAATGACAGAGATCCAAGCATCAATCACACATACGACACAAAATATACGTGGTTCACCCTCTCTCTAGGGCTACGTCCACAGAACTGTGCTTGTGATTTATTAAGGCAAAGCATACAGTTCTTATCTGCGCTCTCGGCTAGCAGATCTTCTTTCTTCTCTTTCTTTCTCTCCCCTTCCTGCGCACCCAGCTGCAGGACTTGACCTTCGTACACAATTGAAGATCTCACAATACAATCCTCTCCCTTCACAACAGAGCTATAACAAAAATATCATACCAATACTTAATGACCAACAGCCCCACCCAGGTCCTCTTAACCTTTATTTATACATTAAAATCCCTCATCGATAGCCTTAGGTCGAAACCTAGGTGCCAAAACCCTAGATACCAAAACCCTAGGTGTCTAAAACCCTAGGTCAACTTGACCCGCTTTTTTGGGGCTTCGCTAGCATGTCTTTCCTTCTTCATCGCGCGGTGCTCCAAATCATCCAATGATGGATTTCTCTGCTTGATGAGTTGTCCATGATCCTTCTTTCTTGTTGATTTGTCATCCCTGATCTCCTTGTCCAATGGCTTGTTTTTCCACACTTCGCTCCATCTTTCCTTCTCTTTTTCTCACTTCGACTCAGTGACAGTTACTATGTCTCCTGTGAAGCTTGTTTTTTATCTTTCCTTCCTTGTTCTTCGCTTCCTTCCATAACCAAGGGCCAACAGGCCCCCAACACTCACTTGTGACTCGTCCCAAGGCACTTCAGATCCGATCCTCTTGTTTTACTTCGACTTTGGACTGCGCAGCGCAACCCTTGCTTTCTGCTTTATGCCTCATTTCCATCCTTGTGCAGACTGTCTTTTCTGTGTCTGGTACCCAGTTTCAACTACACTGGTACCTAGACCCTTTTCCTCATGCTTTTATTAAGAGCTACGAGGCAGCCGGTTATCATAGTACAACTTTAGTTGACTCCCATTCACCAACCCTTCCTTCTAGTCTCCCTTCAATGTCTTCAGCTGCGCATCTCCTCCTTCTGTAACATAGGCAATCTCATATGGTCCGAGCAAATGCGTTCTGAACTTCCCAGGGTGTTTGATAAACTTACTGTCATACACCAGTACTATATCACCTTCCTTGAATGTCTTCTTCTTGATGTGCCTGTCATGATAGGCCTTTTCTCGTTCCTTCTGAACTTGTTGATGGAATCTTGCAATGAATTTGTCTTCTTTCAGTTCAACCAATTGTGCAAGCCTCTCGCGAACAACGTCGGTATCATCCATGTCTGTAAATGTAGCAATTCTTAGGATTAGTACTAAGTATTCCATCGGGACAACAACTTCGAGACCATAAACCAACTTGAAGGGGGTCTGCATTGTTAATTTCTTGCAAGTGGTTCTATAGGCCCAAAGTACTGCTGGTACTCTTAAATCCCAGTCATCCCTGTTAACGCTGTAAATTTTTCTCAATGTTGTCTCCAAGATCTTGTTGAATGCTTCAACCGTTCCATTTGCTTGTGGATGGTAACGTGTACTCTTCTGATGGTGGACTGCAAATTCTTCAGTCAAGGCTTCAACTGTCTTATTGATGAAGTCTGTACCTTGATCACTCATAAGAATCTTAAGGCATCCAAACCTGGTTATTATGTCATCGAATATAAAATGCGCAATTGTAGTTGCACTACAGTCCTTGACTGCTCTAGCCTCGGTCCATCTGGTTAAGTATTCTGTCGCAATAATAATGTACCTTGCTCCTGTGCGCTTTCCTGGTGGGTTTATAGGTCCCACGAAGTCAATGGCCCACTTTTCAAATGCTTGTAGGGTCATCTATAGTGCTAATGGAATTTCATCTCTTTGGGATGGTTTTCCAATTTGTTGGCATACATCACATGCTCTTACATACTCTTTCGTATCTCTGTGTAACGTAGGCCACCAAAGGCCAACTCGTAGAACCTTCTGCGTAGTTACTTTCCCTGCATAATGTCCTCTTGTGATGCCTTCATGAGCTTCTGCGAGGATCAGTGGTCGCTCTGTCTCCATAACACACCTCCTTAATATTTCATCCGGTCCCATTTTGTACAGCGATCCAGATATAAGTGAAAAGTCTGTAGCATGCACCACTAGTTGTTTCTTTTGAGGAATTGTATACACACTTGGAGCCATTCCTGTTGACAGGAACTGGACTATATCTGCGAAGTGGTCATCAATTTTTCTAATGGCGAGCAACTGTGCATCCGGTAATGTATCCTCCAAACTGGTGGGTTCTTCACCATGTTCCAACCTTGATAAGTGGTCTGGGCCCTTGTTCATTCTTCCTGGCTTAACTATGATCTCAAAATCATATTCTTGAAACAACAGAAGCCATCTGCATATTCGCCCCCCCAACACTTGCTTGTTGACTAGGTACTTTAGCGCAGAGTGATCAGTAAACATTTTAAAGTGTCCTCCCAACAAGTAGTGGCGGAATTTTTGCAGTGCATACACCATGGCTAGTCCCTCTCTCTATGTAGTGGTGTAATTAACTTCAGCTGTGGATAGCTTCCTGCTTGCAAATGCTAATGGATTATCAATGTCCCCTTCTCTAGGTTGTGCTAGTACTGCTCCTAATGCAATAGAAGATGCATCGACATGCACATGGAATTCTTTGCTCCCATCTGGAAAAACCAGAATGGGCGTTGTAACCATCTTCTGTTTCAGTGTGTCAAAGCTTTGTTGACATTCATCTGTCCACTCATACTGGCAGTCCTTCTTCAACAGCTTCTCCATTGGTGTTGTAATTTGGGCATATCCTTTGATAAATTTCCTGTAATATCCAGTATGGCCTAGTGCAGTGCACAACTGTTTGACTGAAGTAGGAGGTGGCAAATCAACTATAATTGCAATTTTAGATGGGTCTACCAGCAATCCCTGCTTGCATACAATATGACCTAATAACACTCCAAATGGTGAGAAGAAGATGCATTTCTTCAGATTCAAAGCAATTTGACACTACCTGCATTTGTCCAACATTAGCCTTAGACATTCAATATGTTTTTTCAACAAACTAAAAACAGTCCAGTCATCAAAGTATGCTTCTAAAAATTTATGCAAAAATTCTTTGAACGCTTCAACCACCACCCTGGAAAAGATGGCTAGGGAATTCTTCAATCCAAATGGCATTACTGTATATTGGTAGGATCCCCACTCTGTGGCAAACGTAGTCTTATGACGGTCCTCCTTGGTAATGCAGATCTGATGGTATCCCGAAAAGCCATCTGTAAAAGAATATACTTCCTGGCCTCCCACGTTATCCAACACTTCGTCTGTGAATGGTGTAGGAAAAGGGTCATGCAGACGGGCATCATTCAACTTTCTAAGGTCCACACAGATCCTGATTTCTCCTGTCTTCTTGTCTTGTACCACCATAGGGATGATCCACTCCGACTCTTCGACAGGTTCAATAATCCCTACTTCCAACATTCTATCGAGTTCGATCTTCACCTTTTCCTTGTATTTCGGGTTTAGTCTGTAAGGTCTTTGCTTGATTGGCTTCACATCTAGTTTCAAAGGTAATCTCATCTCACCCATAGGCCCTTTGATTCCCTTCATATCAGTGAACTTGGTCGGGAACAAGTCCTAATATTCGTGCAATAACTCTGTAATCTTGTTAATGGTAGCAACATCCCAATAATCTCCGACATTAGCAAGATTCAGTGTCTCCTCTGTCCCAATATTGACTTTCTTTATTTTGATCAGTTGTCCTATGAATGGAAGCTCAACTCCTGGCCCTTCCACATTTCTGTGGCCTTCTATCTCAGCGATGTTTACCTTCCTCGGATCATCATCTTCATCAGCATTAATGTTGTAACATCCTTGCAATATCTGGAATGGCGCGGTCCATTCATCCTCTTCTTGCTCCAAAGGGAGGCCAGATGCCTCCTTAAATACTTTATGTCTCACAATATGTAATGCTTGGTCTACTGAAGGAAATTCACTTTCAAAATAAAAGGTGGTTACAAAATTATGGATCATACTGTCCCAATCTGAAGTGACGAGGAGTAGCTCCGCTTGAAGGTACCAGTTGATGGGGATCATGTCCAACGTGTTAATGAATCTGTGCACCCATTGTTCTCGAGGAATGTCACTCCAGACCTCTTCGCAACTTCACACATGGTCCTTTGGGCAACTTCGACCTGTGTACCTCACTTCGCAGCTTCCTACTTGTGCTGAGAACCGCGTTGTCATCAAAGTTCGACATTGTGTCCAGTCTGTGATGTTTCCTTTGTGCGTCCCCCACCATCTTGCTGGTGTGGCTTTCATGGCCTCATCCATTGCCAATAGCCTTTGTTGTGTTGGTACACTTGTCTCAAACTCTGATAAGAAGTTTTCTAAAGGGTTCAACCCATCAAATGTGGGTAAGTTACTCACTGTTGTGTTGATCAAGTGAACCTCTCTGGTTAGTCTAACACATCTTCTGGTAGAGACTTCATACATTTGGTTTTGCCAGTTCTCCAACGCTTCTTCTGAGTCTGATGAACATGTGATGTCGCTTTGCCAACTCAGATTCCCATCGACTGTAGGATTGATATAATCCTGCTATTTGGTTGTTAGTTTGTAGATGTTTTCTAGTTTGTACGCGTGATCTTCTTCTCTGACATGCTCTGTGTATCAAGGACGTTCATCTGGATCTAAAGGTGCAATGACCCTAAGGCCATCTCTTTCAAATTTCATACGCCTCTTCTTTAGATCAATAACAGTAGAATTGTCGAAGGCCCAATCATTTCCTAATAATGCAGGATAAGGGCAGCTGTCATCAACAATTTCAATTACTTCAAAATCTGCAAAGGTTCTAACTCCATCGATGTCCATAGGGACATGCTCCAATCATTCAAATGGGATGACAACTTGTTGATTAGCCATTCTAAGCCTAATAGTGGAATAGATCAACTTCAGTTTTCCCATCAGTGCCTAGGTTTGCTTCGTCATGACATTGACCTTCGACCCTAAGTCAAGGACCACATAGTCTATATCATATTCTCCTATTTGAGCATTGAGGTGTAATTCTTTATTTGTCCTTCTCTTTTTCCCAATTTGGTGCACTGCCCTATTCAGTAAGGAATCTCTATTTCCTAGCTCATACTACTTGATTAAATCTTATAATTCTTGTACAACGCTTTTATCTTGAATCAACTTAACACAAGTGCACAAAAATTCCATGAGTTTGCTCACCTCTTTTCCTTCTGTTGGCGACGCAGACTGATCAAACGCCTGAGGCATGCCATAATCTTTGATTTTTGATTGTTTCTTTGATGAAGACCCTTGATATTCTTTGAACTCTTTTCTTACCTCCTCAAATATCTGTCTTTCTTTCTTAGCATCGAACGTTGGGATCTTCGTTGTAGTTTTCCTGACTTTGTGGTCGTCTGTAGTCTTTCCTTGGGCTACTCTGTCTTCTCTTGTAGCAACGCCTCCTCGAGTGATAACAACGACTCTAGGGTCTTATTCACGAGGTTCAACATATATCAGTTGCACTTGCGGGTTTTGTTGAGGTCCTCGTCTTTCCTGAAGCTTAGCTGCAACAAAGGGCAGTCCTCGATGACATGCTCAAAGGAATTGCAATAACTGCAGGTTCTGTAAGGGTTATACCAGTCCCTCGCTAAATGTCCTGGCTACGCGCAGTTGTAACCGATTATTTGTCCTCGGCCTCGACCCATACCTCCTCCTCCTCCTCCTCCTCTGTATCCACTGTGAGGATTGAAACTTCCTCTTCCTGGAGAATTATATTGTGCATTGTTTCCTTCTTGGTGTACTTTGCCTTGGATCTTGTATATATCTCTTGATTTTTCATGCATCATGTCAAAAGCCCTACAATCTCTATCATTGTTCCCTACAGACTTACATAATGTGCAGTACAAGTTTGTGGGTGTATGAACGTACTTCTGCATATAGTAGCACTCACCAGGGCGATGTCGGTTTCTGCATACTTCGCACCTGGGCAGGTTAACTTGCTTCAAGGGGCTCAACGCTCCTAAGGCCAAATATTCATGAAACAGGGGACAATGTTCTTTATCATGACCTTCGGATCTGCATCTTACACACCATATATCTTCTCTTTTGTCCTTCCCCTTGTCCTTCTTCATATCCTTAACCTGCAGAGACAAACTAGTCAGTTGGCTCAAGATCTGGCTCATGCCTGAGCTAGATTCTCCCATAGGTGTTGATTCAAGCTTCATGGTGATCTCCAAAGCTTATGCCTGCGATGCAATCTTCTGTTGCATCAGGGGAAATTTGATGTGTGGTAAAAGAGCAGCGATGAACCATTCTTTGTTATGCTCATCCGGGATCTGAAAAGTCAATCGACCTATTAGGGTCTTGAATCTCTGATCGAACTCACAAACAGGTTCGGCTACCTTATGTTTGATCTCCTCTAGCTCAGTAATACACCGTGACTCCGACTTAGGTTTTTTAAACTCTGCAACCAATGCATTCTTGATCTCATTTAGTGGCTTAGGCTGCGTAAGTCCTTGGACAAGCTTCATGTACCAACTCAGCGCGCGATCCCTCAACGTAGTGCTAAACTGGTTTCTTTTAACAGCTTCATCGGTAATATTTTTAATGTTCCATACGGCCTTGCACATGAACCAATGTTGATCAGGATCTTTAGATCCATCTCCTTTAAAGATAGGGAGCCTCATCTCATCTGCCATAGAGCTGCCTAGGTTTCCTGTCTGAGTAGATGTTGAACTACTAGTAATAGTAGTTTGCGGACTCTGGTGATTCAGAATATTCTGATTACTTAGCATTTTTGAAATAACAGAAGGATCGATATTACTTACTTCAGTGGTCGACACAGTTCCTGATGTCTCTGGCTCGTTGTGGAAAAGTTCTTCAACTTCCTCTTCCTCTGCTCTAGTGGGTTCTGAATGTTCTTCATCTGTCAGATCTGCCTCTTCTCCATTGTAGAAACCCTCATCTCTATAGTTTTTCTTGAATAGGTTCTCAAGGTGAACCCCTCGAAATACTTTACCACTGCGCGTATGTTCAAATTTTGTGTCGTTGTCGTTGTCTGAATTCTTGAACATTAGCCTTTTCAGATCCAACCAATCTATTGTATCTTTAAGACGTTCTTTTCATGCAACAACATCTTGATTCTTAGCTTCAGAAATTGTAAAAATTTTCCTCTGGGTCCTTTGAAGAAGTATCTCTCGGCCTGGCTATATGATTATGTTCTGTCAACAGCAAATTCGGTGATATACCCTCCAATGGTACTATCGAACCAGTGATCTACAACCCTTGATACAACGTTGTCGACTCTCTTAACCTTCTTAATCAACTCCGACGTCCAGACCACGTGAGGTCTAGATCTGATCTCAAACTGGGTATCGGCTAACCTAGCTAACCACTCGTATAGCTCTTGATGGATTCCTCGAAAGAAGATCTCGTGAATATTGGTGAAGATGTGTCTCTGCAGCCAACCTTCTGTACTTAGCTTAGGGTTCTTGTTTTGGGCTTCAACGAAGTCCCTCTCTTGATCCTCTATCCACTTCTGAATCTCTGTCTTCGATGGGAACCACCTTGACATTCCCTTACACAGATTCTTGTCCCGACAATGAAACCATTTTTTGGCACAGGGGCAGACCCGAGGTTCGCTCCAAGAGCGCACCAACGAGTCCTAGCTACTGGCCCTTTCGATAGCACCTGCGAAGCAGATGCAGACTCACTTGAAGCAACTTAAGAGGGGGGTTGCAGGACAGGGATGTATACAACCAGGGGAATATCAAGTGGATCTATCACAACAAAAATACAACATTCATATATCACTTATCAGCTAGGTCTATCCTGCACAGCTATAGATCTGATCTAACATAAGACTATAAATAACAATATAACAATGACATAGATCCCAGCATCAATCACACATACAGCATAAAATATATGTGGTTCACCCTCTCTCTAGGGCTACGTCCACATAACTGTGCTTATGATTTATTAAGGTAAAGCATACAGTTCTTATCTGCGCTCTCGGCTACCATAACTTCTTTCTTCTCTCTCTTTCTCTCCCCTTCCTGCGCACCTAGCTGCAGGACTTGACCTTCGCACACAACTGAAGATCTCACAATACAATCCTCTCCCTTCACAACAGATCTATAACAACAATATCATACCAATACTCAATGACCACAACCCCACCCAGGTCCTCTTGACCTTTATTTATACATTACAATCCCTCACCGACAACCTTAGGTCGAAACCTAGGTGCCAAAACCCTAGGTCAAATTGACCCGCTTTTTCCAGGCTTCGTCAGCTTGTCTTTCCTTCTTCATCGCGCGGTGCTCCAAAGCATCCAATGATGGATTTCTCTGCTTGCTGAGTTGTCCACGATCCTTCTTTCTTGCTAATCTGTCATCCCTGATCTCCTCGTCCAACAACTTGTTTTTCTGCACTTTGCTCCATCTTTCCTGCTCTTTTGCTCACTTCGACTCAGTGACAGTTACCGTGTCTCCCGCGAAGCTCGCTTTTTACCTTTCCTTCCTTGTTCTTTGCTTCCTTCCATAACCAAGGGCCAACAACTTGAAATCAGAAAACCATGCTTAACTCCCTGCTCTTGATCACAGCTTCCAAGAGGACAATGCTCTGGAAGGACACCATGTCAAGGGACAAAACTCAATCATGGATTTCAAGAGATCTTCACTGGACAGAAGAACAACACTTTGGAAGGAACACATGTCTTAGGCCACGACAGGGGTAAGGAGATCAGGCTCTGAAAGCCCTATCAAAGAGATCACCATGTCAACTACCAGATCCAAGTCATAAGAGATTGAGCTTACAATGAGAGGCTCATTTTCATCGGCTGTTGGAGGCATGGGAGACAACGCCACATAATTGACTTGTGGCGGGGGTGATACCGTCTGCATATAAAAACCGTTTAGGGAGGCCATTGAGTTGATGGTCAAGTCAGAGCCAATGAATGAAAGTTGATCAATAGTCACAATTCTTCGATTGTGAGGGAAAGATATCACACGAAAAAGAGTGGACATGATAGCTTTCATGGCATAGACATAATCTCTCCCAATGAGTAAATCGAAATCCAAGGGGTCTTGGACTACCATAATATCAATAAAGACTATTTTCCCTCCCAAAGTTACGGGAAACTGAGGAAGGAATCCTAAAGGGTGACTGCTTCTTCTGTTAAAAGATAACATGTTCTAGGTAACCGACACAAGTTGAGGACAACCCAAAGCTTGCCAAGCAATAGAGGACAAAATACTAACGGACTCACCTTCATCTATCAACGTTTAAGGAATTTCCTGAACACAAACCTATACTGTAATCTTGAAAGGAATGTGAGAGGGAAGACGAGGTCCAGTTAGTGCACTCCAATAAAAAAGGATGGCCTCATTACTTGGAGGGAGTTCCATAGGAGAAGGAAGAATCCCCCCTAACATGGTAGATTCTATATCAATGAGAAAAACGTGGGCAGTATCGATTTTACTCTCTAGTGGGAGAGTAGGATCGAGCGATGATGGGGTTAGATCGACCACTTGGGTTTCATTCTCCAAGGGGAGAATGGGGCCAACAGATGGAAACAGATGAACCGCTTGGGTTTCATTCTCTAATAGGAGAGTGGGATCGACTGAGGATGGGATTGAATTGACCAGTTTGTTAACCGGTTCAACTAAGGACGTGACCAGATTGACTACCCGATCAACCAAACTGACCGATGAAGGGACCAGATTGATCATTCCATAAACTACAGGTGGGCTGAGAGTAAGCCTGCAGTAAGCAGCCAGAAGTTGAGGCTGGAAAATAATCATGTCTTCTAGTAATTTCGAGGCTTCATCCATACGAGGGCAAAGGTGAGTTTAATGACTCCCTCCGCATAACCTACACGGGAACTTGACTCTACTTTTCTTCTTCCCAACGGTATCTTGACTAGTTGACGGGAGGTCATCAACATGTTGTTCAGAGGCTGATGACATGGGCTGGTGAGGGCGTGTAGACCATGCTTCTATATCCTTGGATAGACTAGGGAAATCCTTAAGAAGATGGATACACTTACAAAGCCTATAATGGTAGTTGGACTTACGGGTTGTTTGGGTGATCTTGGCATCATCAACACTCCCAACACGATTATCAGTAACTGGTTGTTTTCCAACATGTCTGGAAGTGGTTGGAAGTTTGGACCCTTACTTATTTTTCTTCTTCTTAATCTTCCTTTTCTTCTTCTTTTTATCCACCAGGTTATTAGCTTCAGAGCTTTCACTCGGTGAAGAAGATGAAACGAAAGAAGACCTTGTAAGTGAAGAAGGTGAAGAATATCTTACTGGTGAAGAAGGTGAAGGATCAACATGAGGTTGATGTTCTCAGGGGGAAGTGCTTACAACCGAAGCACTTGTTGCATTCGAGATTATTGAAGTGGAAAACAACCATATTGGTAACCCAATTGTGAGACCTGGAAGGCTCAAAGTAGCGATGTAAGGAGGACCGACGTTTCTGTAAGAAGGAAAAATAAAAGGTTCCCCCGGAGCAGGGGTTGGTTCATTGGTCGTTCCAGAAATTGACGCCATTAAACACAGATCCAACCTAGAGCCTGCTAGGGAAAACAAACAACACACGCTAAAAATCTAGGAAGCAAGCAAACAAACAAAACCTTCTCACAATGAGCGCACTAGTTGGTGATGAAATCCAACGTCATGGGAACAATGTAAGAAGGGGCTGAGATAGAGCGGGTGGAAAAGTTACGTTGACGACTTGCTTAACAGACTTACGTCTTAGTGCAAGCTTCCACACAATAAACATGGATTTACCCTCCAAGGAGCCCGAGTGAGTTTGGCCAACGTCGATTCCAGGTACAACAAAAACTTTCCCCTTCACTGTCACCTCGTGTATAAACCCTAAAGATAAAGGCCACTGAGGTTACCAAATACAACAATGATGCCCGGGGAAACAATCGACAGTTTGATATACGCGCAAGGGCAGGGTAACTGAGCCTGAAATCGACTTGAGAAGGCCCGCACAAGGTTGTTTTCTCAAGTGACCCCCAATAATACGTGCAACCACTACACCAAGAACGAAAAATCAAGGTTAGTAACTCTACTGGCATTAATGCGACCTCGTGATTGACCCTTGTGTGAGAAGGGCTTCCCAAGACAAAATATAGTAAATGGATTTCACCACTCCCTAACTCAAGATTCTATGTTTGTTTATAGCTTTGGAAAGTTATCTTTCACACCTATTCCAAAGCCCTACAACTAATCTAATCTAGGTTGCAAAGAGCCCTAGAAATAAAAGTTTCTAGGTAGATTTTAATTAACGCGTACATTTTATTAAGCTGTTGTTACTCAAGAGGAAAATGGCGTGGACTAAATGATGTTTTGACCGACTCTAAATAATGCAAAGAAACGAGAATGCAAATATTTCACTTCGATGAAAGCTATATTACTAGAAGGAGAAAACATTTATCATTCCCAGATGCACAATGTCCCAAAATTTTATTAAACTCATCGATATTAAGATCCTCAAGAAATGAGCCAAAGAGACTGTACACCAATACACGATTCTTGGCCCAAAATTTTAAGAATTCAAGACCAAAAAATGCCAAAAACCATGCAATTTCGCTACTTCAAATGCAAAGATGCCCCCAATCTAATGCAAAGGAAGAAATTAAACTTTTATGTTTCAAAGATAGCTAAAATCAATAGTGAATCTCTTTAAAAACAAATCAACCCAAACACTGAACTATTCAATACAAAGAATAAGAGTTCTTTCACTAAATAATTCAGAATAAAAAATGCTTTGTCATTGAAAGAAACTCAAAGCAAGAGATAACAAATCTTTCAAAAACAAACAAGCTAAAACAAAGCAAAGATGGCTAAAAACAAACTTAACAATGTCAAGCAGACTGTAACCAGACTATAATCAAATCACCCCAAAACCATATCTCAGATCTGGGCAAGGAAAACCACCGAAAACTAATTTTTTTCACAATCGTCGCACACTGTAAGATGAATCCAATGCGACAATCTTGATCATCGCAGGTCACTGAAGACCACAGTGTGACAATGTCTCACTGTCTCTCAAAGTAGGGTGCGTCGATCAAGGGAAAAATGGAAAAAATAAAAACCAAGAAGGTTTTCCAGTGAAATAAACAGTGAGAGAGTCAATATGGATTTCTCAGTGACTCATAAAACAAAACCCAGGCAATCAAAGCAAGAAAGCAAGACAATTTAGGAAAACAAAAATCCATTTCCCCAGTATGGTCGCCAATTTTGTTATCGAACAAATCGGTAAGTGTAGACACAAACAGATCTCCTTAGTTTCACCCCGAAACTAGAACAAAACAAGACATAATATAAAACTTTCCCTAAGTTTTAATTGTCAAGCATATTATCTAACAAGAGATGAATGACATACCTGCTAAATGTCGCTTTTCCTCGCTAGTGTAATCCTTGCTCTGTTTCAAGGCTTACAGGATGTTGAACCTGTAAAAAGACATAAGCCAACAAAGTGAAAGCAACAATGTATACTTAACAAAACCTATGCATGTGATCAAAGAGTCATATAATAAAATAAGAACAATTTTATGGAAAAGAAATATATTACTGTATTAGAAATATGAAAAGGAGAATACAACAGATGCTTTGATGTTGTAGGGTCCCTTCCAACAGTTCCTTGCTTCCCACACACTTCTGCTCCACAAATTCTAAGATTGTAGCTCTGACAGTTACTTATGATCTCATCTTGACAAAGTGAAGCTCAAAGCCAACATAGGCCCAAACACTCCATATGAATTAGCTATAGTTGAAGCTAATCCAAACTCTATTCCAAAAGCTCACCAAAAAAATCTAACTTTCCCATGAGAACTCCCCTCCTTTTATAAGCTGAAAATGATAAGGTGAGGAGGTTAGGATGATCCCACGAGATCATGGATGCGACTTAGATCCAAACCGATCGGAGACCGCCTCACCCTCTAAGCTTCTATTCTAGAAGCATCGAGAAGCTTCTCTTTTTCTTCGTACGGGCAATCGTCGCACCCTTAACAATGAGAAAATGACGACAATGTCGCAAGCCACTGTGGTGCATCTTGCATTGATCCTAGATCGTCGCACCCTTAACACTGAGCATGGTGCGATGATCCTTCTTTACAAGGTTTTTTACAAAGGAAAATATAATTTCATCTCTCTAGGAAAGTTCATCTTCATTCTTCTTTAGGGATTAAGGCAAATGATCCTTCTAAAGACAAAGGATAGGTGTACATCATTAACGGTCATAGGGGTGACGAAAATAATGTGTAACAATCAGTCTTGAAACCTTCCCACTTGCCAGAATGTAAGTTGGATCCTGCCTCAGATCCATGGCCTCAGGATCACACATGGGGGGCTGATCCAACACTTCTAAACATGACAGATCGAAAAACTATTTCAAACATTGTAGCTTGATGAAGTTAGTGTCAGATGGGAAAACGTCATCCGAACCAAGATATTCCTCTTCAAAATCCAAAATGTCGCTTTCCAGAAAGTCTATGACCAACGACTTTAATGGTACCCTGTACTACTCTACATACCCATCTACCTTGCTTCCACTTAAACGAGGATCCCTTGCTCTGATACCCCGGTCATGTCAAAACCCCCCTTCAGCTAGGCTACAAGAGCACTCGAGCCCCCCATATGCCTTGTCCAACAACGTCAACACCTACGGGGGACCTTGGAGAAATCCATTTATTGCATAAAACCTAAAAAATATGCGCCATGGCCTCAAAAGTGAGTGCAAACTTATGACTATGAGGCTTAATTATATATATATATATATATATTTTTTTTTTTACTGAAGGTGGACAATACTATTCCTCATACACGACACCGAAGATCGGTAGAGCATTTTAAGAATACTGGGGGCTCACCAACAAGAGCATCATATAGACCCATTTAAGGGCATCGCATCTTACTTACAATAATTGAACTTGGGTGGGGAGGGTAACAACCATTCCTCCCAACCACTCAAGCTATATTATTTACATGACACATGGAAATATTTTTTCATGATTAATATTTTTTTAAGTGTTACTTGTCAACTCCATGTTAAAGCATTTATCTACTAAATGATAAATTTATTATTTTTAATCTCTCTTTATATAAAATTGATATAAAAACATTTTACTTACGGTGGATATTGAAATATTTTATTTATGGTTGACATTAAAATATTTTTTTGTTATTAATATTTTTAAATGCTACATGTCTACTTTGTACTCTTGTTGAGCATAGAAGAAATTACACATCTCTTTTATACTAGGCTGCAAAAATGCCTCTTTACACAATAATGATATGTAATTTAAATTTTAATAAAAAATAACTATATAATCTTATTACAAATTCTTTTAATTTTCGAAATTAATTTATAAAAAAATTAATTATAACAGATTTCTTTAGATATGGAAATTAAATTAAGTTTTTTAAATCATTTTAATTTACTAAAAAGTGAGTAAAACACTTAAAAACATTATAAAACTACGTTTTTAAAACCATACATGAAACTCGAACCTAGTAAAATTTTAAGCTTAAACTTGTTCAAAATTCTGATCAAAATTGTGATGAGAAAAAGAATCGTCACACCAAAATTGGCTTACTCCTCTTCGGGAAATCCCTTTTCACGGGCTAGCTGACCGGCCAACCATTTTCTAATTTATATCATGGTGTTATCGTGTCTTCCTTGGCTCCACATTTGTATTTCGCGCTGTGTGTATATCATAACCACACCTACGCGAACTCCAAAACGTTTCTCCAGGAGTGGCAGGCAACGTTAGTCGACTGAAAGCCATGGCCGGTATCAGAAGGGCATTCGTTCATTGCCAACGTACAGCGGTTTTGCTACGCAACGCGGATCGAACACCCAACGTCGCTCAGGCAAGAAAATTTGCTCCTCTATTCAACAGGTACGGTCAATGAACCCATCCGAGTGTACATAATTGTTCATTTTCCAGCGTATTGATCGTCCACCCGCTGCTTTTTATTTATTTTTGTTTTGTGTTCACAGTGAATATGGGAATCCAACTGCAGGGTTATCCCCGCGGTTCTCCACTGAAGCTGAGGTCGGGAGTTTGAATCCTACAGGTGATATCCTCGACGAAAACAAACGCCGCTTCTTAAATCGGTAAATTTCCCATCAATCCTTGCATGATTAGTGCCCTTATTGTTAAACTTAATACTTATATGATACGAAATTACAGGTGTGATTGATTTGGTTTTGTATCAAACTCATTACTGGATTCATTTGGGATATATGAATGATTGATGCAGGTTGTTGTATAGAAGCAAGCAAAGGGGTTTACTGGAACTTGATTTGGTGCTTGGGAAGTGGGTGGAGGAGAACATTCAGTCTCTAGATGAAACCCACATAAAAGCACTTGTAGAGGTTCTGAACCTGGTAAGGCCGTGGCTCTTTTGTTGTTATTTTTGAATTGATTTTTTGACTATTGTTCATGTCCCTCATGGTCTCTAAGAATCAAAACACGATGAATGTTTGGTTGGAATAATATGCCTTTGAGTAAATGAGATTCGGGGATCATCAAACACAGACCCTGCAATTTTTAGGCACATACGTTCTAGCATCACATGGGGAATACCCACTGGCCCAGTGTGAGGTTTTTCCGAGAGTTCTCCAATAATTTCAGAGCATTGCAGTGGTCTATGGATGGACCTTTATTAGCCTCTAATAGATGCTGTGGATCTTAAAGCCACGGTGAGAACGTGGGTGCCTAATAAATATGAATACCCACTTAATAAACACGAAGTATGTTTGAGCCCTGAACTTTGCTAGCTCAAAATCAAAAGAGAAAATAAATCAACGTTCATGTGCCTTGAGAGAAGGCAATCCCTCAGCCATATAAGAATCGATTCAGAAATTTAACTACAAGAATATCCATCATTATGGTGGTTTGCTCGACCATCAGTTCCGGTCTGGTGTTTGTTTGATGTTGGATTATTGTTTATGGTTAGTATATGAGTAAACATTAGATAGAATATAGCTAAAACTCGATACCCTAAATCCTTAGAAATCTTTTGTTTGTAGCTATTAAGTAAGATGAAAAGGTGCTTATCTTGAGTAATATAGACAATTGCAGACAAGTGACCGATAGGACCTCGAGTTCCAATGGAAGTCCTTTGGATAAAATGCAGAATGAAGCATATCGAGATATTATTCAATGGAGTGCAATGAAAATGGAAAACATAGTAGAGAGCTTAGGCATGAAATCCAAATTGTATCTAGCCTGGAAATTGGGTACAACCCCTACGCATAAGATTTAAATGCTAGCTGGCTGGATTATCAATTGCCACAAGTGGAGTTGATGAGGATAGACTTCAAGACGTGCAGTTTGTCATTCGACCACATTGACATTAGATAACTATGTCATGTTCGAAGAACCCAGGTTACTGAAATCCTTGGGAATGCTTTATTTTTAGTTGACAAGTAATGAGTTGAGCTTGGTAGCTAGCTTGGACATTATCATTCGCTATTAACAACAAAATATTGATTCATTAATTGTTACAACTCAGGTTGCACTACATAGAACTTAATGATTGATGCACAAGAAACTAATAGTGTGTAAAAGTAATTAACAAGGCCTTGATTTTTTCTGTGGGAAATTTTTGGGCATTGAGGTCCGCCCAAGAAATACAGTTCATCCTACTCTCTAGCTTGTAAACAAGAATGAGATTTGCTGGTACCTTGCCAATGCCACTCAAATA
Source organism: Picea engelmannii (assembly GCA_009831015.1). Lineage (NCBI taxonomy): Eukaryota > Viridiplantae > Streptophyta > Pinopsida > Pinales > Pinaceae > Picea > Picea engelmannii. The sequence continues at coordinate 62,274 of ML826216.1, forward strand.
TCTGCAAACAACAGCTTGCTACATGTACATACACTACCCCCCTTCAAAATTGAACATGTGACGTCCAAGGAGAAAACATATGTTCTTAACCTTTAGGCCCACTCAGGTTGTACAAAATTTTTGGGCATTGGGGTTTGCCTGGGAAATACAATTCATCCCACTCTCTGGTCCGAAAGTGAGAGTGAGATGTTGATACCTTGCCAACGCCACACAAATATCTACAAACAACAACTTTCTCACATGTACATACACTACCCCCCTTGGAATTGAACATGTGACCTCTGAGGAGAAAATTTATGTTCTTAATGGTTAGGCCCACTTAGGCTGTACAATTAACAAGGCCTTTGATAAAGGAGAGAAAAGACAATTTTAGTTTTAGACGATGTTGAAGTGTTGAAAAGGTTACATTTGGGCATTGGTAGTCCATTGTTGATAACATTGGCTTTGACAAAAAATCGTCGATGGTTGGACATAGGGACATTGTTTATTACTAGCCTTGAGGGTTAGCTCAAGCAGTCATGAGCCCAACATGAGATCTCTCTCCCCAAGCTGGGGAGCTCATGGGTTAAACTCTCTTGATCCCCTTGGGGCTAGGTTCCATAATCAGGGCCGACGGTTTACCCCGTTTACCATCCATGGATCATGGGGAAGTACTCGAAGGGTTTTTTGTGAGGTTTTCCTTGAAATATATATTATAATAATAATAAACAAAAAACAAAAAAAGAGAGGGGGGGAGAACTAAGAGAAATTGAGACTTACCTTGACTCTCCTCTAGTTGTTTAAGGTTGGGATCCAATTTTGGCTAATTTTCCAACCATCATCCCTATTGAGATTGTTTGGTTGCTTTTCAATCTTAATGGCTTCCCTAAATTTCCTATTGAAGTGATGGTCAACCTTAGCCAATATATTAGTGTCCTCAATGCAAATATGGTGTTTAGTTTTGTTCGAGTGTTCAACCAAGGCAAATGGATGAACACAATTGTGTTTAATGTCAACTTCGTGTTCTTGGATTCTAATCTTGATGGAGTGACTAGTTTCACCAATGTAAGGTATTCCCATGAGCAAGGAATCACGTAGATCAACGTGGTCAATGGAGTCCTTGACAGGCTTGAGGGGTTTTTTAATAGTGTTTAGGGGTTTAAAAGTTGCATTAATGTTCTTTTTTTTCAACACCCTAGCAATTTTGCCTATGGTCCCTTGAATGTAGGGCAAGAAAACTTTGGAAACTTCTTTGATGTGATCTTTGTTTTTAGGTCCTCTACTAGCATTATGAAAAGCCTTGATACCTTGACATTCCTTATAACCATTGTCCTCAAAAACTTTAAGAAGATGTTGGTTCTCTTCCTCCAAATAATTGTGATTTGCGATCCTAAGGGTTCTAGTTGCTAGAGTGTTAAGAACTCCAAATTTTTGGACTGAATGGTGATGGGACTCTGCATGTAGCTATTGTTCAGTGTGTCTTTTTTCGGAATACTTGGTGTGCCAAAGTCCCATTTGACTTCTTTGTGACTCTAACATCTAGAAAGGGAAGGCTACCATTATCTTCAATCTCCACGGTGAATTTTATGTGTTATGATTGTTTGTTAAGGTGTTCAACAAATCTATC